>JAGKQL010000008.1:4812109-4828259 GCA_018398635.1 Cyprinodon brontotheroides
GCAATTGTGTTGCAAGGCATGATGAAAACATTTAGTATTCAGGGACTCTTTAACAAAATAGCTGTTATGGGCGATGTCTGTGAAAAAGCTAAACTCTAGTCCCACGGCTCCCTCCTGTGGACTATCAGAGTACAGAGATATGAGCTATGACTCCATAGATTGTTAAAGACAAAAAATTAAATGAAAATCATAATAACACCTTGTCTATTACCCAAACAGAAAATCAAAGCTTGTGGTGATCTAACAAAATCAAACATGCCATTACTCTTTATAATCCAAGAGACAATCTAACAGAAGAGGAGACACGTTTATTAGAAATAAACCTCCACAAATGTTTAACAACGTGGCCTTTTCAATCAGCAGGAGCTGGTTGTCAGACAGTATAAACAAATGTGACGTAAGCGCACTGGTGTAAAGCACATGCGTAACTTGTTGTCTATGAATAATGAGCGGTCATGGTCTCAGTTGGTTTTCGGTCAATTGGAGACAGATGTGAGAGAGAGAGAAAGCAGCACATGGGTGGCGTAATCAGGACCAAACTATCATGGGAGGGATAGCAGATACAAACAAATACAGGCGTCCTCTCAGAGCATAAGGATATCTGCTTCTATTGTAATCTATAACTTTCAAATGTATTAAAATCTGCATAACCTACATAAAAAATTTCTTTAAATTTTTTCATGAAAAATGAACAAAAAAATAGAAGGTGTCAGTGTGCAATATAGTACAATATTATCGTATTACGTGACTTACTGTAAAATCTAGTCAGCTGAAGTGATTTGTAACAGGAAAGAAGAAAAGAATCCTGTACTGTAAGTGCTGCGGAAAGAAGTGTTCCTACATCTACAAGGTCACAGTTAACAGCCTAATACAATCCTGGTCCAGAAAATCAACTGTAAATTGGTTACAAAGTACCATGCACATTATGGAAATGCTCAATTAAATTTGTGAGGATGTAGGGCGATGCCAGTGTTTTGGGAGGCTAGTGGGAGCGTTGCTCCAAGTGTTGAAGATGGCTTCCCGAAGGGCATCCACTGTGTAGAACTGATGTCCATTTTTGTAAACGTCCCTTACCATCCAACCCCAAATGTTCTTAATTGGGTTTAGATCCAGGGAAGAAGAGATTCTGAAGATTTTGATCAGGAGTGTATGTTTTATGAGAGTACCTTTTGAGTTCCAAAATGCAATTCCTAAAGCCGGGAATAAAAATATATTTAAAAAGTACTCCTTTTTTTAAGGGTAGAAATCTATAAATCTATGAAAGTAACCACAGTACTGGAAAGTACCATATAAATGCAAGAAGAGCACCCTGTATATTTACATTTTGAAGAACATTGAAGTTAAGTAAATGATATGTGAGTTTTAAACCTGTAGGAGATTATATGAATCAGTAATAATAGGAATTTCTGGAAGCTTGACATTTAATTTTTTTCTTTTTAAATACTTTATTTTTGGATGATGTGATTAAACAGTGCTCTCAAGTGTCCGAAAATTAGGATGATGCTACTCTGTTTTCTCATTGGGAAACCTCTATAGATGATTATTTGCACTTGAATATATTTAAGAGTGTTATAATAAAGGGCATAAGTATAAAAAAATACCAAACTTTATTGGTTTTTGTTTATAAACTTTGAAAATGGAAAGTTTAGGCAACAGCATGTTGGCAATGCTACACAAGACATGAGGATGTTAGGGCTCTCATTACATTGCATATCTAAGTTTTTTATTATATTTTAAGTGTGCGCACCCTGTATCTTTAAATCTAAATTTGATTAACTGTGTAACATTTTAGTTGTTTAAAATTATAAAGGTATTAATGGTCAGCTTTACTGTATTTTACACTTAAGTGTTTGGGGCTTTAAGTTTTGTTTGTGGTGCATGATTGCTCTGTCATAAGCGTGTAAAAAAAATTGTAGGAAGAAAACGAGCAGCCATGAACAGGCAAAATGTTGTCTGAAAGAAATGATGATGTTATGTTTGGACTTTGGGCTGTAATGTATACACTGGTGTTTCATTCCAGCCATGAATGATAACAAAGTGTCCAAGAGGAATGAGCTCATAAAATGAAGACTTCTTTTGGTGATTTATCGGCCAGTTTAGTAGAAGGCCTAGAGGTGTTGTCTGAAAACATTAGATTGAGATCTAAGATACCTGCCTGCACCCTATGAAGGATTTTAAAGCTCTTAGTCCAAATGCAATGTAATGATAGCCCTAGCTTTTATGCTCATGTCTTGTGTGTAGCATTGCTGAAAAACAGTTGCCTAAACTTTCCATTTTCATAGTTTATAAACAAAAAACAATCTGCCTGCATTTTCAACAGCATGCTGCTTACAAAAATTAAAGAAACTACAATCCTGGCAATATTCATGTTTTAATTTTTTTGCTCCTAAAGTCAATGTGCAAGTCTCCATTTTCTGAGACATATTCTTTGAATTTTCTACTTAATTTTTCTAACACTCTTACCTCTGGCCCCTAAAGGGACATGGAGGAAAAAAACTTTCTTGAGATCCACTTAATACTTTTGCTTTTAGGTCCCTTAATAGTTTCTGCGGACATGAAACTATTATTGACAAGGATCACCACTAAAAAGCGAAAAGATCTCACTAAAAGAAAATATTCGAGACACAACAAAGGTATTCGCGAGGATCTGCGCAAAAGTATTGCGAATCTCGCCAAAAGTATTATTTTTTTTTGCATAAAAGTATCCGAATCTAGATAAAAAGAAACTATTATGGACCTAGCAAAAGTATTTGTGAGGACCTAGCAAAAGCGTATTACTTGGGATCTTGCAAAAGTATTGGCGGGATCTCGAAAGATTATTTTTTGCAAGATCTCGCAAAAGGTTAGGAGCTATTTTTGCCCTGAGTTCAGCTACATAAAAAGACATTTAGAGCCACCAATATTATATAACCTTTAAATAAATTTAATATTTTGGTTAAATATCTGCTATAGGTCATCTTTTGTCATTTTAAATACCCAACAGTTTATTGTACTTTTAGCTTTTAAAATAAAGAAAAACAACCAGCAGTTTTCTTCAATACAGTAGGTTATTATTTAATGTAAAAAATAAAACAAAAGGTAGTTTCCAAGATGTATGACTAGGAAAATGAATCTAAGAACATATTTTTGGTCCTTTTACACTGCAAAAACGATCTAGAAATAAGTAAACATTTCTTAAATTAAGTGTATTCACCCTTAATTTGAGTAGTGAATTTGATAGTTTGCCAATGGAATGAGTAATTTTACTCTTAAAGTAAGACAATTAGATAATATACACTTGAAATAAGACAATGGAATTGTGTTTTCTTATTTTAAGTGTAAATTTTCTTGTTCCATTGGCAAAATGTCTCTTTTACCTCCTCAATTCAAGAACAAATGCACTTATTTTAAGAAAAAATTACTTATCTAGATTTTGATTTTTTTGCATTGTAGTGTCATGCTGTCGTGGGAATTAAATCAAATATTCTTTCAAAAGCCCCTTAAGCATTCTAAGACTGGTATTTGTTATTATAAAACTTAAGTCTGTCCTTATATCATTTTAAGAAGCTCTTACAAGCCATTGCAGAGTGTCCAAAGAGCCAAAGGTTACAGCCCCCTGAGCTACTGAATAGTAATTAAAGGGCCTATATCCTGCATAATCCTCCTTTCTGATTTTTTAACTATGTTAAAATACTATTTGTTCATTAAAAAATTGCCCAGTGGTACTTTGCTTAATTCATGCATGTCTGAGTAAGCCTCATAAATTCTACTCTCTCAACAGCAGCCTCTCCCTCTCCTGGATAAGAAACCCATCACCAAAAACAGGAATATTTCATAATGGATAATTACTCCGTAATGCAAAAGGCATTATTTAATTTACTACCCTACCTTTATAAGGGCTAAGAAAACGTTATATAGAAAGATAAATGTTTACATTACGCAATTTTTACTTTTTAACAAAGTGTACATGGATATATTACTGTATAACAGGAGAGGAAACATGGAGTTCAATAAAAAAAAAATGTTCACCTTAAAAAAATTATTAAAAGCAAAATATGTTTTTTAATGAATTATGTTCTATTAGTTTTTATTTATTCTTTTTTAATAGCTAAGATTTTATTTCTTTTATAATCTTAGGGCAAGCCTGTGTGTCCAACAGGGAGGCTGTTATGGAAGAGAGAAAAAACATTTCTCATCTCCTGCTTCCTTCTCTGTAGCTTGCATGTTTCCTACTTGCATGGACTTTGAAGAAAAAAATAAATTTTCTGTATAATGTAAAAAAAAAGTGCATGTCTACTTTTGAGACATTCCTCATTCTGTTAGTCAGAATTTGACATTTTAAATGATGACACTACTTTTTTTCTTTATTACACTTATCAAAATGCTGATTGAGCTTTACTATTAAGATTATCCTGGCTCTTAAATATAAAGATGTTTTCTCTGTGTCGTTTTTAGAGTTTAGAATTTTTAAAAACAGTTCGTCAGTCACTGTGTTTTGCAAACTTCAAAGGCATCTGTCTGTGTTTGTCCTGGAAAGCTAAATGTGATGCACAGCTGACTCTATCACTACGATTTGATGTCAGGAAAATTGTTTTGCATTCAGATAATGGATGGCTGTTGAAGATCAACGCTGGTGCTTGATCTATTCTGCCAGAACGAGCCATCAGTGGGTGTTCTTTTTTTTTTTTTTCCCTAATCCCTTCCCTTTTTGATTTGACTAAAATGTGTACCTGGAGAAATGTTTTAAGATCTCTAAACATTGGGTTATTAAAAAAAAAGGTCCCAATTGTTTCCCTTGGCTCTGATCAGTATGTCAACAGGAGTCTGGCAGAGAATGTGACTCAGCATATGCTTGGATTGATGATTTGAATCGACAGAGCTCTTTTAGTGCACCTGATCTGTAGTATGAGTTCAGCGTTTGACAGCTCAGTCTTTCTTCGTTTGACTTACAGCCATCTCTCCAAATCTCTACGGGGAGAGGAGGGGGTCACGCCAAAGCCTTTGCTCTTGTCCAGCTTTAAGAAGACTCAGAAAACCGCCTATCCTCTTTGGCCCATCTCACAGCCCTCTATCATCTCTTTTCATGTTGTTTTGCTCCCTGATGCTTTCCATTCCTTGTTCTGTGTTGTCAGATCTGTCTTCACTCAGGCCTTTAAAACTAACTGGCAAGAGAATCTCAAAGCATTTGACATGAGTTAGATTTCCAGAGTCCAACATTTAAAAAAAGAAAATTAAGTTTCTTTAAACCAACACAACTTGTGTCTCACTGGCACTAAGCAACTTTGAGGAGGGTGGCAGTAACCATGCCACACAAAACAACTACAAATGTGCAGACTCCTTTACGGCATATGTCACTTCCTCCCTTCTCTGTTCTTTATAAAGACTGATTTTTTTTCTCATAATTTTACTCAGTACAACTCATCCTTCTGGAGCAACAGGGTTGTTACAATAAAGAGAAGAACTCTTCAAATCAAAATTGGTCAAAAACATTTTTTTTCAGCACTGATCAACTGGATGAAAAATGAGTTTTATTAGAGTTTAGGAATATTGCTGATAATTTCCACCTAAAATGCTCATATAGAGAATCCAAAGCTGTGTGTAAAGCAATTCCACCTTCCTTAATTCAGCTAATCTAAAACATTTTGGGGTGTTCCCAAAGTTAAATGTTTCTTATTTTCAATATTGTCATATGACGTTTCTCCACAATTAGATTAATTACAGAAATGCTACTTATATTTTACACATAGCCACCGAAAACAGAAATGTAGTTAAATCCAAATTCATGCGCTGGTCCTCATGGGAAACGCTGTCTTCCTTCACGCAAAAAATACAGCTTCTGTCCACTAGGTGGAGCCAAAGTCAACCAAAAATGAGGGTTTTTCAGAACTGCTTTAAAAGGAAAAAAAAAACAAAAAAGGAAAAAAAGCACTTTACCCATATCCTCTTTCCTCTATCAAATCGTCTACATACCTCTGCTGTTACAAATTGACTTTTTTAAGTCAATTTTTAAAGTATTACATATACATTTGTTACCTTGCAGTGCAAATATCTTGATTTTTTAAAAGATAAATAAAAGCTTATGTACGTGCACCACAATTGGTTACATATAGTTTAAGAACTGCAATTTATGCTTATTGGAAGGCCTGGAAAAGTTGCTATAAAGATTGGAAAATGGATTTATCTCACACTGAAAAATTATGAAAGAAATTGCACAAACGTAAACACTTTTCTTTAAAATTTAAGATACAAACACACTACTTTGGACTTAGATGAAACAAATGATAAATACCCATGGGGCCTTTTAACCAATCACAGCTAGAGATATGCATCAGGCCTCCCTTACCCATCACAGAGAGGTGGGTATAAATAAGGGATAAATTCATTGTACCAAAAACAACTGACTGAAAATGATTAAAAAAAGGAAAATTTATGAATTTCCACAATTTAGGGCCCCTCATCATCACCACTATCATATATTATATTATTTATATCATATTTTTTAAATATATTATCTTTTGTGAGCAGATAGAGATTGGAAAATATATATTTTTTGTTGTTTAAACAAAAAAAATACCCTAACCAGATGTCTTGTAAGGTCTGAGGCCCCTAAATCACACAGGATATACCAGAGTGTTGCTAAACAACACCAATATTGTGTTGAGTGAGATAAAATACCTGTTATTTAAGCCTCATACTCCCACTATTGCAGCTAGATGGCAGTGTTTGATAAAAACCTTGGACGTTATGTGTTGATTTCTGAGATGGCTTTTTACAGGGTTTTGAATTTTATTTCTGAATGAAACAAACCTGAAGAAATGTAATTTCATCCAGAAATAAAACTACATTTCTTTATTTAGGTTATAGTCTCTAAGATTAAATTCTAGACCTGAGAAAGATTTAGAAAATTCTGAAACATTTATTTTAAAAAAATGGAGACAGTTTCAAATACTGAGAAGAAAAAATGTAAAATAGAAAAGGTAGCTGCTTAAAGCTGTGGATAAAAAAATGACAATGTATTTTTTTACATTGGACCCCCATTTTTTTACTTCTCTTATTTTTATATTTTAAAGGTTTGTTTTTACGGTTCTAATTTAGACTTAGGTGCTTTAGGTTATGTCTATATTTGAATTTCAGCACTGTCAAAGTATTAAAATATTATACTTCAGGTGAATATTGAATAGAAATTAGGTAGAGATTATTTCAGTAAACCTAAAAAAAAGTAAATTATACCTGTGATATAGAACCTTATTTTGTTTAGATATAAAAGGACCCATAAGCTAATTCGAAGAGTATTGTTACACTGACCAAATTGCAACCCACCTGTTTGGTAGCTGTCTCTCTTTTTGTGGTTGCAAAGCCATCAAGGGAGCCCACAGTGGCGTTAGATAACAGGAACACACCACCCTGACTTCATCAACCCGTTATACAACACTCAATGAGCAGCGTCTGTTTCAGCTCAAGTCCGAGTGAAAGTGATGGGAGACCATTTTCCTCCTCCATCACAGAGGCTGCGTTGGTGGTGAGAAGGAGCAGGATTGGTTGTGGTCAGCATGCAGCTATGGGAAAAGGAAAGTAGAAATATCTTGGAAATGAAGCATGACTATCCTGGGAGGTGACAACTAAGCAGAACAGCACTTTGGAAGACATACTGATGATGTTGGAAACCACAATATGAGCTCCACAATCAGGCCCACATGCAAGCACACAAACAGATTAAGCACCAAACATGCAGCAGATTCCAAAATATAAGGGGAATATGACACATTTAATACGTTTTATTAGTGTTCAATAAACTTAGCTTGGCTGATAATCAATGCTAGTGTTTAGTTTTCTTTAAATTGCAATTATGCCCATTAAACTTTTAAAACATCCCAACACTTTGGGCAAATTATAAAATACATCCCATTTTAAATTAATGCTGTCTTGCAGTTTTGAATAAGGAGTTCATGAATACATGTCCAGGTGCAAACACTGGCTTGCACCATATTAGTTTGTCTCTGTGATTACAGTTGGTGGAAGAGGACAAACATATCACCCAATACGTTTTACATCTATGTAGCATTTACTAGGTTAGAGACAATTCACAAGGGCTTCAAAAACAGATGCAGAAGCTGCAAGCTAGACAGGCAAGTTCATTCAATACAACAGTAAACTTTATTTCTGCTTTACAGTATGTTGAAAACAGAGCAATGTGGTCAAGAAACTACTCTGTCCTCCCGGCAGCTATACTTCCCAAGATAGTTTTTCATGCATTTTATCATTGAACTGTTTAGACAATGGTAGCAATGGTTGATGCTTTCCCTTTTTATTTTTCTTCTGAGCACAGTGTGATCTTGCATTTCGTAACAGTGGATCAAAATTTTTTCTTCATTAAATTAAGCGTTCATTTCCGCATGTTTTGCTCCTATGAATTCAATAATAATATAGCACATATTCTCCTTGAGCTCTGAGGAAGTCAAAGTGCAGCAAGACAGGAGGAACAGCGGAGGCTGTAGGCTTTGCGTAGGAGGTCTGGAGCGCAGTGGAGACGGAGGATGTGAGATTTCGGGTTAAAACACTGTAATTTATAAATGTTTTAAATCAGGTTGGGTCTGTATTAGCCATGCAGGTAGGTCCAGATCCAGACCGCGGTCCACTAATCCGTGACCTCTAATCTACGGTATGTAGATTAGCCTTTTATAGCAATTACAGAAGCAAACCTGTTGGGGAATATTACTATGGAAAATGGCCTCCTTTTGGTATTACAAGAGAAGGAAGGAGGAAATTCAAGCCACCTCTTTCATCAAATCATTATGGACAATACAAGATATTTAACAAACAAATATGAAGAGCCCAACGCCAAAGCAAAGACCCAGGCTGAATCTGTATGTGATTTTATCCGTTAAATTAATGCTAATATTAAAAGGCAGGATTTGAACCTTCAAGTAAAAATCATGCACTCTTACCAGTCAGCCTAAGGATATACCTTGCCACAGCAAAGCATAGCAATGGGTTAATACATTGGTGAAAATAACGGGTGATTTTTTTTTTTTCTTATCAGGCCTCACTGTCTGCTACACTTCCTTTGTTCCATCAGTTTATCAGCTACTTTACTAGAGAAAGGAAAGCTTTGGACTTATTCTACACAAATGTAAAGAACTCTATACTGTATTGAGTAATCAGAGCACAAGGTTATTCCCTGCATAATACACTTTATCAGAGACAACCTGCATTAGGAGAACTATAAAAATTGGTTTTATGAAACTATAGAAACCATACAAGGTTATTTTGAGGCTAAAGACCGAGATGCATTGTGCCACCTATTGGGAGATTAAATCAATACACTTCTGAGTGTGTGAGCGACTGTATAAACTTTTGTGTAGATAACATCATCCCCACAAGAACAGCGAGATGCTTCCCCATTAATAAACCCTGGATGAAAGGTGATCTAAAGGATTTGCTAAAGAAGAATAAAAAGCATTTAGATTAAATTTGACGGGCCCAAATCATGGCACCAGATCTTCCTTTAAAGGAGAAGTTAGGTTTTACACTTTTAAGCCCATTTTCTGTAGTGTCCAGGATGAAATCGAATGAAGGACACCAAAATTTTGACAATTGCTCCTGTCTCTGCTTTTTGGCTCATTTAGAATCCACCCTGGCTGCTTTAGAATGGCTAGCATAGAGCATGTCCGATAATGTCCTTAAAACAACCTTAAGCGTTCTTTTTTTTTAAAATATGCTACTCACCGTGTCGTCAGCGCTGTTCAATGGCGTTCCAAAAAAAGTTTAGTGAAGAAAAAACGTTCCTGTAGTGTTTTATTTAGCATTTTGTAAATCCCATTGAGTTCTGTAGGAATAGTCAATATTCGCCTGCCACCGAAACGGAAATGGGGCCTGTTTACACAGTTGTAGTCTTTTCAAGCTTCACTCTGTGTACTCCGGACGTCGAGAATCAAGAATCCACCTTTAAGTATTCCATTTTCAGAGTTTTTTAAAGTGTTTAACAGAGACGTTAGCACCCTCGTTACGCGTCGGAGTACGCAGAGTGAAGCGAAAAAGACTACAACTGTGTAAACAGGCCCCATTTCCGCTTCCGGTGGCAGCGGAATATTGACTATTTCTACAGAACTCAATGGGATTTACAAAATGCTAAATAAAAACACTACAGGAACGTTCTTTCTAAACTTTTTTGGAACGCTGCCATCGAACAGCGCGGACGTAACGCGAGTAGCATACGTTAAAAAGAACGCTTAAGGTTGTTTTAGTGACGGTTATCGGACATGCCAATGGCAGCCATCTCTAAAGCAGCCAGGGTGGATTAAAGCAGCCAAGCAGAGACAGGAGTAATTGTCAGCGCTGTTCATTCGATTTTCATCCTGATTTAATTACAGAAAATGGGTTTAAAGTGTAAAAACCTAACTTCTCCTTTAAGAGAAGATCTTCAATCCCCAGAAAAGTCACACTTCATGAGGCGTGTATTTTAAAACATGTCTACTGTACTCCTTTAATGATTTTTTACATACTCCTAAATACTCAATACAAAACAGCAATACCTCTAAGGGTTATTCATTATAAGCTGCACAGTTTCTTCTTTGGATCCCTCTTGCTTTTTCCTGCCATTGATCCATCCTTAGATTCAGGTTGATTATTTTCAGTTGTTTTTCCCTAAAGTTGTTTTTAGAACCTTTAAAAGATCAGCTGTTTTCCTTTTTACAAGCCAGATATTTCTTTACAACACAAATTATCTTATATTAAGTTTCTTTTTTTTAAATGCAAAATATGTTACATTTTATCTCAACCCTGCAGCCTTGAACATGTATAAGATCCAATTTTCTTGAAGAGCATTCGATGTTGCATGAAATGAAAGATAATTAAACAATGTTGAAGAGTCAAATTCTAAAACCATGAAATTTGAGACCAGTGCACAGTCTTTACTCTGATGTCCTTATTTTCTAGATTTTTAAGGTGCAATAGACACAGTGGAAATAAAAATGCTTATTTAACTGGTACAGGCCAAAGGATGTGAGGGATTGGCAGTGACAGCATCCACTGCATAATGACAACATTTAAACAGTGAAACATCAGGGTTTCAGTCAGAGTAATGGAGGAGCTAATGCAGTGTTTGCCCTGCCAAAGCCACCGCAGACGGCGGCATGATAAGACACAGAGTATCTGTGATGCAAGAAAAATTGCCTCAGACAGCTCCCATTAAGATAAATACCCTCTGTGTACATTAACCAGTGAAATCCTATAAGGGTTCAGTTTGTGGACAGGCAAACAGCATAAAAGGGCATGATATCATGTGTGGCGAAATATGCTCTGCTTGTACAATAGCAACAAAACTAATGTCCATATTTACATACGGTGTTCTGCAAAAAAGATTTGGAGTTCTTTAACTTTTCCAAATGGTTTCACTCAAACCACAAACTTCCATGTAGGTTAGAGTAGAACAAAAATATCCTTTGTTGTCCTAAAGCTGGAGTGAGGCTTACCAGCAGCAGAGTGAAAACAAAGAGAGGCAGATACACACAATGGGGACAACAATTCAAAAGATAAAAAATAAGAGTGAAGACAGAGGACTGAGGAGACGCTGCAGTATGGAAACTCATGTAACGGACAAACAAAAAGTAGTGATACAGTGCAATGTAAGGACTTTAATGGTTTACTTTTCTTATATATAAAAATTATAGGACTTCAGATTTGTATTCAGTCCCTTTGACTCTTTTACCAAGTGCAACCAAAATATCTGGTTGGTGTGGGTCCCTCATCAGCCAAAAGACAGCTTATTAGTAAATAGAAATGATGCATGAGTAAATTAATGTCAGTAGGATTCTAGCTATTCTATAAAGGCCTCAGAGGTTTGTTGTAGATCGTCACAACAATTTTTTAATTTTCAACCTTTGTGTGAAAATGGAAAGAGTATATAGGGATGCAAAGATAAGTTTTAATTAGGAAAAGGCCAATATGCTTATGTTAACTCAAAGGGATGTCCATGGATTGCTTAGATTGAAAAATTGGTTTAAACCCATGAAATCTAGATTTTAATAGAATCTCAAGTGAAAAACTGTTTTGTGAAAGGAAATTATAAGGAGTTAAATCAGAAGTTTCCCATAAAGGGGACACTGGAAATATCTGGAATGAAACTTAAGCCTTATGAACAAAATGTGCCGAAGACCAAATAGTTTCACACTATAAAATGTTAGTTGCAGGGGGAAGCTGCTGGGGATTATCCTCAGCAGGCACAGGGAAAATGGTCAAGTTGATGGAAATATGATTTAATTTAAATGCAATACCGTAAGAAAGACTGCTAGAGAATGAAGAAGCCTTGAGACAGGGAGTTCTCCTTCCACACTGAAAAAAAAAGCACCTTGAAGTAAGTAAATTTTCCTTGAAAATCAGTACATTGTTTCTTGAATTTAAAGGCATACTATGCAACATTTTTTCAGTTAATTAATGTGTTCCATAACGTTTTGGGTGATTAAATGAGTCATTTCAGGTTGAATAAAAGGTTTTCTCGGCCGCCCTGGTGGTCTGTAGGGAAATACTGTACTTGCAATTGCAGGAGCCCTCGCCCGCACCCACAGGCTCAGAAGTCTGCACGAGAGTCGGTCTTGCTTACGGCGAGAACGCTACACGGCCCCAGTGAAAGGCATGCTCGTTACTAGCGTGGCGGCGATATTTGTGCAGTTATCATGGCGGAACCAGCGTGAAAACAGCGAAAGCCCATGTGGGAGCAGGCAAGAAAGAGGAAAAGGGCTCTGGACAGAGAGAGGAGTCGTACACGGGACAACATTGGGCAAGCTTTTTCCGAATGAGCGAAAGCTAAAAAAGAAGGCTGCAAGGCTGACGCGGACCTCGCGTTTCTGCTGATCCGATTGTAAGTAACATTAGAACTTGGCTAACTACAATCTTTGTTATTTAGACACATGCATAACAAATAATGTATGAAAACATGCTAAATTTTCAAACTCGAAAATTGGAACAAAATAGTAACTTACCACAGTAGACATGGTGATTAAGATTTGCGTTAAGCCTGTCTGCTAAGCTCAAAACGACAGCGCCTGGCGATTGATGGAGAAACCAGGAGAACAGCTGAGCATATTTACGACAGTGCACTTTTACTTTCGCCCTCTGGGGAGCCTCGCTGGAAAATCAACACCGGATGCATAGTATACCTTTAAGAGGTATTCCTTGCATATGGAATAAGACAATTTACATTTAAAACTACAAAAGCACAACTACATTGTCTTATTTTAAATGTATATTAGCTAATATCTTATTTTAAGAGTAAACACTAATTCCATTGGCATGTCATCTTATTTACCTCTTACCTATTCTACTTTTTTTTTATTTCAGACATACAAGGGATATCCACATGTTAATATAATTAATTTAAAACCCAGATCTAAATCCATTGAGCATCTGTTGTAGGACATGACATTTCAGTAATAGACACCCTCCCTACAAACCATTATTTTGCAAATAATTTAATTGAGATTTCTAGATCTTTCTTAACGTTCCCGAAAAAGATCATGGTATCAATGAAAAGTAGCTTAAAGTTTCGACTTAGGATAGCCTAATATAAACTTTTTTCTAAGATGTTCCACCCACTTTGCATTTTTGCAATTGATTTGTAGGTCAGTCACATAGGATCCAAATAGAATATATTGAAATTTGTGGTTGTAATAGTACAACACTTCAACAAAGTTAAACGATGAGCAATTTGTAACGCTTTACAACTGATTTTGAGATGATAAATGGTATAAACAGTGAGCCTTCCCTCATTTAGAATGAATAAAGTAGAAAAGAAGAAAGGGGAAAATAAAAACAAAAGGAAAATCCAGATGTCAACAGTAAAGCTTGTTCAGCTCCGGTCTGTGGCCACCAGAGCTTTGTGTATATCTACACCTGCTAGAGACATTATGTGCAGCTGCTGAAGGAGCAATACCACAAAGCCAGAGAATTCTCAGAAGCACGTCAATCAGAATCGTTCTACGACTGAACGTTTCCCTGTCCTTAGAACACAGCTAATTTGACAGGTACTGTGAATGTGATGAGTGACAGGGAGCTTCCTGAAGGTATATACATGTGTACCAATCTCTATACCGTCTTGCTTAAGTATATCCTATTCTATTTTAACCACATTACACGGCCAACAACTATGCAGATTTTGTACCTTCATTGCACCTTACTTTAGATGTAGTTTAGAAATTGGGACATTGATTCTTGCAAACCAGTCCTCTATCCATTTGAGGAATACAGCCGTCAGTGGAGGTCTGTGGTTTTACTTCAGTGCCTCTAGTGACAAATTAAAGTATTTTAAAGACAAAGACTTGGAAAAATTTGCCTTTTTTTTCCACTTTTCTCTCAGGACTTATGTGAATTGTTTACAAGAGAATTGCAGGTTAAAAAAGTTGACATTCACATTAACCTGAGTATTTTCTTTTGAATACAAGTAAAAAAGCTTTTTTTATTACAAAATGTGAAATGATTCATCTGTTCAATAAAATAAATGGAAACTAATACATAAAAAAAAAAAAAATTGAAATAATTGGGTGAAATTATTAAGATGGTGAAATTGGTTTAAAAAGATTTGCTTTACCCATCTATGAGATGTTTGAAGTTATATTTTGTTGATGAATTTCATGTATCACATATCTACACTTAGAAATACATATGAACAGACATGCACACTATACCCATGCTCAAACATTTGCCTTAAGGATTTGGCTACCCCTGTGCCTTGGGACTCTGAACGCCAGAGTTTGTCTGTGTTTAAGGAAATGTTTGGCTCAGTGAATTTGCTCCCTTTTGAGGCGTTTTTTAGCCAAAGCCGATCCTGACAGCCCTCAGAATGTGCCTCTTCAAAGAGTCCCTACTCCCGAAGCAGGAAGTCCAACCCAGTGCAGCTTGGAAGCAACAAGGCAGACGGGAAGGAAGGTAATCCATGAAACATGCAATACTCCTGCGACCATTGATGCAGCCTATACACACATTTTGTCCTGATGCCAAATAAACTGGGGTTCTTAGTCTCTAGATAAATCAAATGAAGTAGCTCCCATTTAAATTTAATGTCCTTGATGTTTTTAGATGATTTTGTTAAGTGTTTTTGTTCCATCTCAGTTCATGATCAACCTTCCTCAAATTAGCTGGGAGGTTACCTACAGCAAGGGTAGTGTGTCAGAATTTTTACAGTTCTTACCAGAAGTGCAAACAGGAAGTTTAAGTGAGCAAAACAATTTTAATCACTCTGTCAAGATGTTCCCTCCACCAATTAACTCTTATACAGATGTTTGAACATTGGGTCTTATGCAGTGCTTGTATGAAAAAAAAAAAAATTGCAATTCATGAGGGATTTAGGAGAAAATAACTTACTCCTGTAACAATGCAACCTTGGCATTTACAGCTCTTGTAGTTTATTCTCCAGCGCTTGGCTGTTACATGCTTTAATTCTAGTGTCAGAATTTTGATCCCCAAACTGGTTAAAGCCATGAGTCTTCAATGCCATTTCTGTAAGTGAGCAATGACTGAAAAATTGCTGGAAGTCTTAGCCCTATACAGCATTGCCAAAGCAATCGTCATGAATGCTCGCTAGCATGTGCACAGGTGAAATGCATCATGCTCACAAGAATTTAATTTTTCAAATATGTGGACCCCTCATCAAGCCCATGGGAAGGTACAAAAAAAAAAAAGTCCACAAGGCCCAGTGGTCCATTTACTTTGGTCATTTTTCCAAATAACACTGGAAGTTTGAGAACACATGGAGTTTTCCTACAATTAATACCTTTGCATTATCCACTTGCCTATAGGCCAACCCAAATCCTTATATTGGTTGATGGGATCCCACTTTGGTGTCCACTTTCTCCAATGATTAAGATGCTGGTGCCCCAAGGTACTCTTGCAATAGCATGAAGCTTTGCGAGGTCATCTATAGTGTCAAGTACACCAGTCCCTCTTGCAGAAAAAAGACTAACACTCTGCTTACCCTACTTAAGATAAGGTTGACCAAAGAACAGGAGCTACAATGTGAAAATTTGGGTTTGCTACCAGGTGAAGAGTTAACTGGAACCTCAGATTTGTAAGACTCCACTGCCTGGACAAGCCAGCCATCTGCAAGGTTGCAAATGCTCTGTCCCGGTTAAGATAACTGGGCGAGAAAGACAAGCACCTTTGGAATGCTACCAATCCCATA
>JAGKQL010000008.1:4853259-5044063 GCA_018398635.1 Cyprinodon brontotheroides
CTTACTGTGTATTGATTAATTTTAAACTTCACAAAATGTATGTGTTTGAAAGTTATCATACTGGATGTCTTTTTTTGTTTTAAAGAAAACCTAAACTAAAATATGTTAGCGTTAGGTTAAATTAAAGGAGAGATTAAAGTTATATTGCTCCTGTCATATAGTCTACTTCTGTTGCTGTTACAGCTTTTTAGCAACCTCTAATGATTTTTCAAAAGGTGGCCCTCAATGTTCAAATCTGTTGAGCAGCTACAGTCCAGGAAACAACTCATCCAATCAGAAGATGAACTTGTCTGTTTGAGTACTGCCATTTAAAGGCCAGTTAACAAAACTAACAGAAAAAAACAGCATCTCTAGAAGTCTAACCAATGCAAATTGATTGCAAACTGTTAATATCTGCCTCTGTGCCACCCCCCTTTGAGAGGTAGACATTATTTTAAGACATTTAAAGATTTAGGAGCAATTTTAATGGCCAGCTATATTAAAGTGTCTAACCAAATGGTATCTTTCATATTTATGGTATCTTTATTAATGTAGCAACAGCTGATTTCAGGACACCACATAGACTCCAGTGGTTGAATGACAACATGCAGCTAAACATGTCACCACTGGTCAGTTTAGGGAGGGGACCAGAGAAAATGACGGAATTCAACATTGTTTTGGAAACCGGGTTTCATTACTGCCAGTGTGGTAATGACACCTGGTCGTGAGAGACTAATCGCTCCTCGTAACTCCCTGTACACTACGCGACTCATGACGCACTCTCAGGCTGAAAGTCGGCCCGATCAAAAGATTCTCGCACGACTGGAAAATCGCCCCAAAAATAGAGCTTCCAACCACCAGAGTGGGTTTCCAAGTGGGTGCATCAATGGGCAGGAAAAATCGGCTTGAGACATGGAACTATTCGAGGACCACTGTGTGGACACGCCCCTACCCTTGGAGGCTCCAGGCTGTTAAACAAGTGGGCCTACTCTAACTTCTGGATGTTCGATAGCCCGAAGACGGAACTCTAACTTTGACACCCTCGCCTTCAAAACTAAAAAAATACTACACCTACAGTACTACAGACACCATTATCACTAAAGCTGGCCCTACACTGTGCGATTTTTTCAATCGTTGCACATAGCTACTGCTCACAGTGCACTCACCTAACAGCACTCACCTACAGTGTACACTCACCTACAGTGTGAGTTCACAGCTCACAATTTATGTAAATGGCATGTACTTATATAGCACCTTTTTTCAAGTCAGGAGACTTGACCAAAGCGCTTTACACTACATTCATTCACCCATTCACTCACACACTGATGGTGGCAAGCTACATTGTAGCCACAGCTGCCGTGGGGCTCACTGAGAGAAGCGGGGCTGCCGTACACTGGCACCACCGGGCCCTCTGACCACCATCAGTAGACAATGCAGGTGAAGTGTCTTGCCCAAGGACACAACGACAATGAAAGTCAGAGCCGGGGCTTGAACCGTCAACCCTTCGATTTCAGGGCAAACTCCAACATCTAACGCCACTGTCGCCCCATGTTGCCAACGCTCTCATGCGACCTGTCTGCTCAGACTGCACGACTAATAAGTATGTCGGGCTCAGCTCCGCAGTGAGATGGAGCTGCCCTGACTCCCTATCCTGAAGCCAAACAAATAGAAGGGAATATTAAGCTCACTAGTGAAACGCGCTGCCTTGGCAATTTCTCCACTTGTGCTGAAAGCCCTAAAAGAAAAAGGCAACGACATATTTGGACAAAGACACAGTTCGGAGCAAACGCGGCTACTACGGTATGTCAATTTTACAGACAGAACTGCATTTATAATCCCATCCACGCCAAGCTGCTGTGTTTACAGAAGAATCCTTGTTTCCGCGATCGCGCACTGAGCGACATTTGCCTCACGATGGTCTTCCCCACCTCACGATTTCTCCTGATCAGGAGGCAGTCGCGGAGAAGCTGATCGCCCCGTGTAACCCCCTGTACACTACACCGACTCTCACGACGACGATGATCAGGCTGAAAAATCGCCTCGAAAATCTCACAGTGTACACCGGGCTTAAGCGAGCTAGAGGAATAACTAGACTTCTAGCACAGAGAGGAAGAGAGAGGAGACAAAAATTTAGAAAGAGTTGGAAAGAAGTCAGGGGAGAGAGAGAGAGACACCATAGCAGTTCAATATTAGTGAGTTATGTGGGTTATAATTAAATGGGCATAGTCAAGTTACATGACTTTTTAAATAATTTATGCACCAGTTTCTCACTCTGTTGTATAAAAAGTTTCTGAAATATAATAGAATAATGCTGGCCTATAGTTTATTATATTTTTGTTTCAAGCTCAAGTTTTTAGTAAGTAGAATTTTATAGAAAATACTAAAAATTAGCCCACCTGCTCTGAGGAAAACAGATTCTATTGTAAAAGGTTTTATTCATTAATTTTGACACGAAAAAATAAATATTTCTTGACAAGAGAATAATAAAAGAGTCCAGGTCCATAAAAGATGGATCATATTCATAGAAATAATCAAAATATTTTTTTTATAATGTATTTATCATTCGAATTGATAAATTAGAATAAATAAATTTAGAATATTAACATTTTACTTCAAGAAAATTGACTTTAGACCACTTTTTTTAGAATGAGCATAAGTTCAGATTTAGGCTTTCTGAACATCCCAAAGTACAGTTGTTGTAAACATTTTTGTTTGAATCAGAATAATTTACAGCAACAATATACAGTAAATGATAGTTTGTTGAAACAAAATGTACTCATGTACTCAAATGTACAGTTCTAAGTCAGGCAACATTTGTTCAAAACAAGCTCAGATTTAACTTACAAATCAAACCCATTATTTTAGTTTCTTCATAAATCATGTTGCAAAAGCCAGAACTTTATCTATGCTACTTAATTAATAAAGTGTTTTCCATAAAATAGGGTTATTATTTCCATATGTCTGGTTGTGGTAGTCTCTGTATTGTGTTAAAATGTGGAGGTGATCACAGATAGCTTGGTGTGGTGCTTCTCCTTTCCTGTATTGCAGCTGGATTGTTATCCGTATGTGGAGAAATTCAATAGGTCAGAGCAATGTGGAACTTTTCCACAAAGGCAGCAGAGAATCACCTTCTAAAGTAGCCGGAAATTCCATCAAAACCGATGGATGGAAGGTTATATTTTGAGGGGCTGGATTGATTTGACTTGGCACGAAAACAGAAGCACACCAGTGACACAATACTGAAGGGAAGTTATTGCATCTTTCTGGATTTCAAGGCAGTGAGGCTGCATCCTGCTGTGTTGCTGTTTGGCACGACACTTACCTGTCAAGCAAAGATTGATGACCTCCTCTATCTGGAATAAGCTCTTAGTATGTTTAAAATTTCCACTTGTTTATGAGAAAATTGAAGTCATTAAAACAGTTATCTGCATAACTGAATTTTGAACAATGAATGATGATAAAGTAATTTGTAAACAAATGTGCAAAACTGTTTCCAAGATAACTTTGCACATTGAAGCTGTTCCAGATGAAAACCACTAGAGAGCACCCTCCAGCTGATTTTCCATGAGCAGAGAAACAAGTTATCCTGCTGCAAACAGCTGAGTTAGAATGTGGTTGGAATAAAAGGCTGATATAGTTGCCAATGAAATCATTTGTCTGGTTCCACATTTTGACCCAACTCCGTCCTGCTCGTGTCACACATGTGGCAAGGCTGTGGCTGTAGGGAAATTAGTTCTTGCGGTGGTGTGTGTCAGTGAGTTAAAGATTAGTGTTTTCATTGTTGTAACGTGACCCGATATGGAAGCTGAAGGCCTATAATAAAAAGAGAGCATGTTTGGGGTGAGCTCACTGAGGATTTGGGAAATTCCACATCATCAGAGCAACAGAAGAGGAAATGTTCTTAAAACCACCACATTTTGCTCAGTTATTTTATTTATTGTAAAACTGACAAGAAAAATGTGAACTTACCCTCTTCATGACCTATTTCTCCACACTTTGCACCAATAATGATATTATATGCACCTTTAATATACTTTTAAAAAATGTGCTTAATCCTTAATGTAGTGCCTTTAGAAAGTGCTCATATTTCTATTGAATTATTACATTACACCATAAACCTTAGTGTCTTTTATTAGGAGTTATGCAATGAACCAGTTAAGATTTCAATAAAACTGTAAAGAATTTAAGGCAATGCGTTAATAGCTAATGTTGTAAATAATTTATATTTCTAAGATTTTTCTAAAAGTGCCACCTTGGTAAGATACATTTATTTAAGTTGCTAAAAGTAAGGTATAATGAGAACTCGTTGGGTAATGGGTAAGACTAGTGAGGAGGACTATTGGTAAGCCAGGAGTATCTTAAGCAGGGACGATGGCAGAAACAGAGGTGTTTGGTGTTAGGAAATGAGAATAAAGCAAACCCCTACCCCACCCTACCCTTCAAATGAAAAGTTTCTGCAGCTAAACAGGTTAAAGATGCACCAATAGTACAATTATTTTAAAAAATATAAATAGGTTATACAAAAATGAATAACCAGAAATGATAGGTTTAAAGAGAAATCCACAAACAGTAAAGAACAGTATAATTTAAATGTAATTTATAGAATGTTATATGTTCTGAAAAATAACATTTTTAAAAACTGCAAAACGTGTAAGAATATAGACATAGGTACACTAGACAATAAAATGAACAGTACACAGAAGCAAGATGAATAATGATTTGTTGTATGATGACAGGAGTAGCCATTGCCTAAGATCCAGTTGTCGTAAGCTTCTATCTTCTCTCTGACCAGCATCTCTCCCGTTCCAAACCGATCATGAATGTAGAGAAAGTGACTTGGCAATGAACACCTTAGTGCAGGGGTTGGCAACCTGCGGCTCTTTGGCGCCCCCCTTGCGGTTCCCTGGAGCTTTTTCAAAAATGTATGTTTGTTTACTTTAATATGGTGTGCAGGAGGTCAAACAGACACATTATGTTTTGCAATACTGTATAAATTTGTAAGATAAATAAACTTAAACAATAATTGTAAAGAAGACTGAACCAAATCATTTGCTTTCATTGCCAATGCGAAAGGACTGCCTCCATGTTCGCTATGTAATGAGAAGTTGTCAAGAAATAAAAAGAGTCATTAAGAAAGGCATTTCCAAGGAAGGTATGCTAAATTTTCAGCCGACCACCAAGTTGGGAGTGAGAGAAAAAGAGTGATTGTAAAGAGTTAACATATATTTAAGAAGTGGATTGCAACATCAAACTCCATCACTGCTGCTAATTTAAGGTTTTGTTGCAAGTATAGAAAACCATCCACAAAATCAAACAGGTAGTGTTCTTATGCATGTATGTAAACTTTCTTTCATTTTCCCCCCCAAATCCTCTAAATAAAAATAACAGAAGAATGCTGGTGCTGGAGGATGTGGGATTTCAGGAGTTAGCGAGCTCTGCTCTGATGGATGTCAGTTCCTGCTTGGTTCCTCATGACTCAATCAACTCCTTCTAACAGAAACACCCCTCACCTCATGTTACTATGGAAATTAAACTCAAAGCACCAAATATTGTACAGCAGATTCACATGATGTGACATTTGCTCCAGGATAACATTTAGTTTAAGCCCACATAGTCCTTTTTTATAGTGGGCTAATATGATTAGAGCCCATGTTGCCATACGAGGCTTATATTAAAGACTTATACATTTTTCGGCTCCAGGCAGATTTGCTTTTTGCTTTTTTGGTCCAATATGGCTCTTTGGACAGTTTGGGTTGCCAACCCCTCCCCTGGTGTTAGCACCATGATCTCAGAATCAAATACTTTTCTTTATTTCATGATATTTCGCCTGATCAAAGTACTTTAAGATAGCAGACAAGCACAGTAAAATTCTGACAGATGAGTGTCCACAGATAAATCAAATAGATCAAAAATTTTAATTACCAGTATGAATAAAGAATAATGACATTTTAAGTGAGATTTTGATTATTTATTACAAATTAATTTTGCTAAGTTTCATCGTAACGACAAACATTTCTTAATCCAGTCTAAATTCAGCCATCAGTAGAGCATATTTCGTAACCATCAATCACAGCTATTAGAAGACAACATCACACCTGATGTAAACTGCATCTCAATGCCATAATTGTTTCTATCTCAGCAGCTAATTCAATCCCTCTAAAGCTAAAATTATTGTCTGGAATTTTAAGGCTAAATTAGGAGCTACCTGAAAGACTGAGAATCGCTGTGAATTCAGTCCCTGAGCATTAATCAGAGAAGGGAAATGGTAACCATGGAGGGGCTGCAGAGATCCACTGCTCATGTGGGAAATTCTGTTGACAGGACAACTAGATGTGAATAAATATGATTTGGCCTTGAGGAACGAGTAACAGGCGGAGAGTTATTGCAGGAAGAAAACCAGTAGAAGTCCCATTTAAAATTTGCCACAAGGCACCGTGGGGATGGTACAAACTTCACATAAATAATGTTATATAAGCAAAAACAAACATTGAACTTTACTGTAAACAAATGACCCCTAAGCTACCACATGTGTTAGAGTCGATGGGAAGATGGATGGGGCTTTTTACAAGGAATCCTACAGGAAAACTCAGGAGTCCTGCTGAAACCTGTCTGTTAAAATGGCCTGGTCAGTTCAGATCTAAATGTGGTTGAAATTCAGTTTAAAAATAAGATATAAGCCATATATTTAAACAGCTTTTTTAAGGTGAACTCAGGTTATCTTTGTCTGGTTTCAATTTAAGTGCAGAAAACAAAGCAAAGAAAGGTGAAAATGTGAGTGAAAATTAATTGTTGCGCCGGGTATCATTAACGGTTAACATAATTTTTGTACAATAACACTGAGAGCCTTAATAATGTTAACAAGGATGTGAATAATATTCAAGATTTATATTTAAATTTAACTAGACATATATTAGGATAAAAACTGGCCGTGATTCATTGGACCTTCTCTAAAAATCTGTGAAAAAGCACAAAATTGCCTAAAAATGCGAGATGAGCTTCCAAACCTTGGAGAGCTTTAATATTCTCCCACATTGGTGAAGAACTGCTGCCAACACCTGATTCTAATCATCTGTGATCATATGTGATTATTAGCACCTGTGGTTTCCCCCCTTTCCTTCCTCTGTCCAGGCCCACGCCCACACACGCACATACCCACACTCTTGTATGGATGGTGCAATTTTTGTAAACATCACATTTTGTGTAGTAATCAGTAAACAGCTTGCAGATTATTTCTAGGACTGGTATCAAACTGGAGCCCAAACCCTAAAAATAGTTTTTTATGATGGAAAAGTGAACCAGTAGGACTTCCAGTTGAGGCATTTGAGCCAAGTCTTTGCAGCACCGACGCTTGTAAAAATGCTGAGCACTGCAATGTGTTGGCCAAGCAACAGCTATATTTCACCTTTGTTAACTATTGTTTCGTCTTGTTTTTAAGAACCTCCATTATTTTCCAGTCCAACTTTGGAAATCCTTGGCAAATTAGTTGCAAACGGTGGCGGCTGGATCTTATTCTAAAACTTATGCTCCTCCAGCTATTCCTCGACCACTTTTTTTTTTTTTTTTTTTTGGCAGAGAATAATCCTCCTGGAAGAGGCCACGTTCATCAGTGAATCATTTTTCCCTGAAAGGCAACATCTATATCGATTTCAGAACAGTTTCACGGCTAAACATTGCCCAAAGAATTACACAGTTTCTACCAGCTTGGTCCAATTCTGATGTTCGAATGCGCTATGCTGAAAAATGTTCCCTGTTTCTAACACATAAACTATAATATATCCCTGTTATAATTAGTTACCATGATAAAGAGATAGCACATTGTCAGTGCTTTGTGTCAAGAAATTATAAACATTATTATAAACATTATGTTATTGTTAACTGGTTACCATTAGCTATGTATTTACAAAAATGTCTTGAGGTTTCTAAATGTCCAATTTATAGAAATAGCTTTGAAAGATATTAATCGAAATATAATTTGTTTTATGACTTTTAAGAATTTTGGGGATTTTTGGGTGGTTGAATGGAAGTTCATGTCCAACCTCAGTGGTTTTAAAAAGGAATAAGGTGCACAAAAGTTAAATTTATTATGAATTATCTCTTCTATGCATGGGGAGTACAAACTTATTTATAAAACACACTTCTGTTATGCATCCTTTTGGTTTTCATCTAAATATTAACAAATATCTGGGATAATTATCTTTGAATGATTGACCATTGTTTGTTTTTTTTGCCATACTTGATACAGTTACTCTAAATTGGTTAGGTGCTTAGCATTTACTTTTTTTATAGGTTAAACACTTTTTTGTCTGTCATGGTTTTGGTTCTTTTTGTTTTCTTTTTGAGTTTTCATTGGTTTAATTTCCATTTTGAGTTGTGGTTGTATTTGAGTTTTTATGTATATCTTGTTTATCATCTGTTGCCCCCTTGTGTCAGTCTCTTTCCCCTAGCGCTCCTCTAGTTTCTCACACCTGCTCCCTCGTCTGCCCAGTCTTTCTTCAGTCTCCCATTTGTACCCCTTTTGTGCAGTTTCTCATTGCTGGTTCCTTGTGGTTCCTTTGCTCCTTGTGTGTTCATTTTTCACTGACTTTTTTTTTTTTTTTTTTTTTTTTGGTTTATTAGCTTTGCTTTAGGACTTTGCTTCCGATATGGTTGGTACAGTACTGCATTAAATCAGCACAAATTCCATTCTGCCTCCTTCCGTCTTTGCACATGGGTTCTTCAAACCTCCATGGCAAGGTGTGCAACAGAGGGCCAAGGTGAGGTTAGATAGCAAAGACTAGGTGAAAGTCATGCACACCTACTGTCAGCCAGATGAATATCCCTGTGGCCAAGCAGCCAGGATGCACGATCAGTTGGAGTCATGGTGACAGGACCACACGTTGTTACAATTTATTTGGATCAGGGGCTTTTGAAAAGGCTTTTCCACATGACTTAAACATCTTTATTTATCAAAAAAATACTAGAATAGATGATAAAAAATATTGTCTTGCTTCAACAGGCTTCCCGTCCGTTTTAGAATTGATTTTAAACTTCTGCTGTTTGTTTTTAACGCCATTCATGGCCTGCCACCCTCTTACTTGTCTGAGATTTAAACTTTTTGCAATTGTGGCAGAGCTTTGCGCTCCTCGGGTCAGCCTCTGTTAGAGGTCCCTAGGTCAAGACTCACACAATGGGGCGATCGTTCTTTTGCCGTCGCTGCTCCCAGACTGTGGAACAAACTACCCCCACATTCACACCACTACTGACCTCAGCCTTAAAAAAAAAAAAAAAAGCTTAAGACCACGCTTTTTTAAATAAAATTTAATTCTGACTATAATACTGTCTCTTAGATGTCTTCTTTCTGTGTGCTCTTTTCTATGCACTTCTGGAAGGCTTTTAATGTCCTGCAGCACTGCACTACTACGGCACTTTTAATTGTATCTGTATGTTTTTGTATGTGTTATGTATTGTTTTATGGCTTTGTTGTAAAGCACTTTGGGTACCATTTGGCTATTGTAAAGGGATATACAAATAAACTTGATTGATTGATTGAACAGTGTAGCCGGTCCTTTGAGGTAAAACTGAATAATACAGAGCTTGTTCACTTGGCTGTGTTCGAAATCAGTGGCTTCGTCCTTCGAAGGACCAGGCCTACCTGAACTGGATCCTTCGACGGTCGTGAAACTCAGGAGGCCAGAAGAGTTCAGCTATAGATCCAAACAGGTCGAGCCTTCTCCAACTGTCACTGCTTGTCACACAGAGTAAGCTTTGTCACCTAGCAACCATGACAGTCGATGCAAAAAGCAGGCAAAGAATGGATGCCAATCAGTCAAAAAACATTTAACAAACATGAAATTAGAATCTTAAATTAATCGAAATGAAGGGTGAATCAAGGATAAGACATTTAAAATATGTTTTACTTCCAAGTTCTTTATTTTATTTATTTGATTTGTATGATTCAAAATCTAGGTAAGCAATTAGTTGTTGCCTGACAAACAAGGGTTATTTTAATACATTGACATAAAGCTTTAGCTAAATCTTTCAGTCACTCCTAAAAAGATTTAGTTTTCTTTTTTTTATCCCTGTGAAATTCTCATTATTGTCCATCAACTTTCTGTCCTGTGCCCCTGAAGACAGTTTTTTCTGCCTCTCCATATTGTGGGCTTCCTTATCATCCTACCACATCATGATTTAAATGCAGACAATTGCTCCAGTTTTCAAACCAGCAACATTGGAAGCTACCCTCATGACGCAATACATTTACGATCCAACTTAACAGCATGCAACACACATTAAAATTAAGCCTTCATTAAACATTATTTCAATTTCTGTAGTCTACTGGCTTAAAGTTGTGGCCCACACATTAAATAAACTGTAAATGTTGGCAATTTGGTATGAATATCCTTGGAGAAGGAAGTATAGGTGCATGTAAATAAGTACTATATATATTGTTATTCTTACATACTTACATGATATTTCCCTGTTTCATGGAATTTAACTTAAAACTATAATAAAGGGAATAAAGGCCATAATTCTAAATTTTGCTTTGATGGATTTCAATATTACAATCCATCTCAAAAATAGTTCCCAATTTTGAAAACTGATATTTGCAAGCTGCACTACCCTAAGAACATTAGAAGTCAAAAGTCTAACAACATTGTTTTGACTATATATTTTTTTTCTATCCACTTTAAGACTTCTTTCTTCATTCTGTTTCACTTTTTCACGGCCAGAAGCACTGACATCATCACACTGTTTGGACAAAGCAACCTCAAACATCTATTTGTCAGCATAGCCGTCAGTTACGTATCCAGCTCAGCTAATTACTCCTGGTTCTACTGTTGGCACACGGAGAGAAAACACTCTATTTATTTTACGCAGATCTTTCCCTGCACTTAACTGTTTACACACTCCATTGTACATTATAAATTCCCTTTGAAGCATGAATAATGGCTTCCAGCTATTTGTCACTTTTCCATGTTTACAGTAGACTTTAAGAATGGTGGTTTAACACATATGGCTAACCCAGGCCTAAAAAAAACATTTCCTGTTTCATGGTGCAGACTCTGTTTTACATTTTTCAACACTCTTCCCCTCCTTCCACAAAGCATTTAACATGCAGTCTGCAATGAGCTCATAAAATATGACGCAGCCAGTAAATTAGCCAGATGGCCACACAGAACGTGACTTTCTGCTGCTAATGCGCAGGTAAAATGCAACACTGTAAGAGCTAGTTTTCCTCAGGATGTCATTTTTCAAGTGTATTACTGAAGGGAGGAGTTCAGACTTGAAATTTTGGTTCAGAGAGGTAGCGAGTGTTAGGGAGTCAGTATCTTTGCACCCACTGAAAACAATCTGTCACATCAATCTCAATCAGTCTTATAGGAAAAGTCCGGTTACATTCAGAATACAAACTTCTGTAAGTACTTTAAGTATAAAATTGTTACATACGTTTCAATAAATGATAAGTGTTTTTAATTAAGAGTAGTTTCATTTGAATGCTGGAGACATCCATGTTTGTCAAAGAACACTACTGCGAGTGCGAACTACCAGTTTGTGATGTCATGGTGCGGTATCGGGGGTTGAGCAAGTCGCAGTGCTGTATCTGGTGTTTGTCACAACGCGCTATTAGCCATGATGGCGACCACCAGTGCACTATGCGAAACACAGAGTAACGAATTAATGACATGTTTTTACTCTGGCCAGAAATTCGATGATGGCAAATCCTCCCTCCACAAGTTGGCAGAGAGATGGCAAAAGTACTCTCACTTTCCGTACTTGAGTAAAAGTACAAATACTTACAATGTTAAAAAATACTCTGGTAAAAGTGGAAGTACTGATTAAACTTCTTTACTCAAGTAAAAAGTAACAAAGTACAGGCTTGTAAATTTACTTAAAGTATAAAATTAAAAGTAGAAACCACTTTTTTCATGCCGTTGCCTACCATTTTAAATGGATGTCTGCCAATAAGGACTAAGATCTCCGTTGTGTTCATTTTTCAATCATCTAAGTCGTCCCATGCTACTATGCCTAGCGCCACCGCCACCAAGCTGCAATGATTTGCCAGTGAATGAATACACGCCCGAATCCTGTCGGGATTCTAAATATCTTGGTAGTTAGTGCGTCAAATAAGCAGCGTAGATTCCCATCAGTATTAGATTGAATTTGAGGTATTGATGGCGTGAAAAATAATAGCTTGGTAACTCCATTGAAATGATTCAAAACTAAAGGATTACGAGCCAATTTTTTAAAAATGTAAGTAGTAGAAAGTACAGATATTTGTGTAAAAATTGAATTTCTAGAACAGTAAAGTCGAGCATAAAAATAAGTAGTAAAGTAAAAATATCAGAAAAATCTACTTGAGTACAGTAACAAAAGTATTTGTACCGGTTACTTCCCATCTCTCTGCAAGTTGGCAATCCAGCAGCCGAACCCGTGTTGGATCATCAATTGGAGAGGTGAAATAAAAATAACTTGGGTGTATTACAACATCCAACTGCCATGCTGTGAGCATTGTCAGTTTTACAGTAACATATAACTCCCACGAATTTCAATGGTGAAGTCCTCTGGAAATCTTTAATAATTGTTGTTGATTGCAGATGTGTCTAGTAGTTCCCATTGATTTTTGCATGTAAAAAGCGGGGGAGAATGGCGCTATGGCGCTAGGCTTACGATCACGTTGCACTGCTTGAAGATGTCAGGAGTGAGGGGTTACTATATTTGTGCAAAAATGTCTAGTTCCGGACTCAGTGATCGCGACGAAAATGATGATTCTAATTTTTTTACTGAATAATGCTAAATTCTTTAATTCACCGCAAACATGTTCGTTTTAGATACAAATAATGATCCACTGATTATTCCTTGCTTACCAAACTTTTCCTTTAAGGTGTTTTACAGCAACAGGACAGGTTATTGGGAAGTTATCATAACAAGGGGATGATCTTCAAAGAACGGGGAAATATATAAAGACAGAGACAAAAAGAAAGATTATTTTCCTTATTATCACTTTCTTTTCCTAGAAATCCAGGTTATTATAACTTCTGTCCACTGCAGATATTATACTGATTATTGATTAACTAAAAAACTGGAAAAATGTTCAGTCTTTAATTAGGATACTTCAGGTTGTGCTGAGCTTCCATTTATGGGGCGGTGTGATTTGCTTTTTGGCTGTACCCGTTAGACAGCAGTCGCCTTTTTCACTGGCTCCCCTTCTGCAAGTCAGATTGCAGAAGCTGATATTTCAGTGGCAGAGATAGTTACATAAGCATGAGATAAATAAACAGCATGGTGCAGGAGAGATTTCACAAATGGATTGCTTCTGCTTATAATGCTGTATGTATTGTTGAATTCTAACCACCCTTCCTGTCCTTAGGACAGTTGCAGAGATAGAAAGAGGCTCCCATGGCCCAGTTAGATTTAGTTGAATGTGTGATTGGAATGAAAAGATTGGAGAAGACCAGTGTCATAAAGATTGACCAGATTTTAACACACAAACTCAGACACATGAAAATGGAAAATGCATAGATTTGTATAAAAAGGCCCTCATGTCCGCGAAGCAATACTGAACAGAAACTCACTCTTTATTTTACTTTATTCTCCTTGTTTAGCAGTGTGCAGGGATACGCACACACACCGACTCACACACTGTGCGTCAGACTGACAGTAACAGGTTGTCGGCAGGGTAAGGGGTGATGTGACTAATGTCCCGCTCGTTTATCTGCAGCCTGTGATGTGAGTCTGACCGCGTTTGAGTCCACATACTCTAAAGTTTCTCAAACACACATGCTTTCTGTGGGATCAACACTGACACAGGAGAGGTTCTCATATTTCAACACCACAGTGACAAAAAAAATACTGAGAAATCTGTTTAGCATTATGCAAAATGTATGTTAAGTTCCATGCATTGATATGCATTGATTAGTATCAATAGGAGCAGTTAGAGATTAAACTGCAAATAGACCACAGAAGACTCAGGATATCTTTATAGAGTTAAAACCTTATTCAGGTTTCATTGTATTAAACTTTTATAAATGATACATATGAATTTAATGTAGATATTTAAACATGCAAACAACTTGCTTGAACATAATTGCGTTAAATCCCTTTCATACGTTGCTTTGGAAAAGTATGTTAAGCTTTTTTTTGAAGAATTGTTATAAATCTTTTATAAGTTGTTCCAAAAAAGTTAAAAAACAATCTGCTGGACTCTGTTTTTTAACTTTTTTGGAATGACTATTATCTTGATTGAGAATCTTCACCAGCTTTAGTAAGTGGACATTAATGATGATAAACATATTCTCATCTTATTAGAGCTTGAAGTTAATAACTTTTGGATACTGTTTAACCATCTCCTTAAGACAATAGTTCTTTATATCCTGTGCAGGATCGTACCGATCTCTGCTTATACATAGTGAACATCTGGGTCACCCAATATCAGGACATGTGAAGGGGAGACAGTAGGTGGTAAGAAAAGCTGTTAATAAGGCCAAAAATGTTACTTATGTTACAGTAGGGATATCTCATTACGATATTACTCAAGTAAAATTTAAAAGCCTGGGGCACTAAAACTCATAAATGTAGAATTCTTTTCTAAAAGTCTCTCAAGAAACTTTAACTGAATAGATGTAACTAGTTGCTACCCAAATCTGAGTATATTTGCACATCAATGAAGGACAGCATTTACATTGTTAAGTGTATTTGCAAGAAATCTCACTGTTCTAGTCCAGTGATTCCCAACAAAAGTTACTCGTACCCCTAGTGGTCTGTGAGTGCATTGCAAGGGGTGCATGAAAATATTTTATTTCTTACGTAAAAAAAATAAAATAGGGTTGGGGTCTGCTCTTCTGTGTGAGGACCTAAACATAGAGCAAAGTTTGTTTTTTTTTTAAACCAAAAAATAAGTTATTCTTATATGTCTGAGTTCATCTTCAGCATTGACATTTATCAAAACCAAGCAGAGAAACAGACTGGATGTAGAGAACAGCCTGAGTTCAGCTGTTTTCTTGCACCTGATTAAAGCAGCTCAGGTTTCATTCATGATGATGTTGATGGAGTCAGGCTGATCATAATTTTCTTCAATATTTAGTTTCCAATTCCTCAAGTTTAAATGTGATTATAAGGGAGTTACTCCAGTTGCTCCAGTTTTATAAATACAAGTTTATAATATGGTTTTACTTTGTATTTATTTTGATTCCTTACTAGCTTTTGGGCAACATATTAATGTTTTCTTTTTATTTGATTTTGAAAGAATAACATGCCAAAGAATTAAATGCTCAAGTAAAACAGATTAAATAATATAGTTTTTTTTAAATAAAATTTTTTGTACATTCGACTATTGACTGATTGGGGTTCTCATGGTAAGACAAAATGCCACTGGAAAAAATGGAAATCTAGATAAGTCTTTTTTTTCTTAAAATAAGTGCATTTGTTCTTGGATTGAGGAGGTAAAAGGGACATTTTGCCAATGGAACAAGACGATTTACATTTATAATAAAAAAACACAATTGCATTGTCTTATATCCAGTGCATACTATCTAATTATCTTATTTTAAGAGTAAAACCATTCATTCCATTGGCAAACTACCTTGAATTAAAGGTAAATACACGTAATTTTAGAAATATTTACTCATTTGTAGATCATTTTTCCAGTGGCCCAAAGGCGTACACAAGACAAAAAAGGGTGGAAAACACTGTTCAAGTCAATTATATGCTGAAGTATCGTTCCTAACTCTATGACACATCACAAGTTCACAGTTCTTCTAATTTATGTTTATTTTCCCTCAGAGTTTGAATGATTTTTTTTTTTCTGTTATAAAAATGCTAAAAACAACAATACCCCCATTTTTTCCTGGGATTTAAACCTTGCAGGACGTTTTAAGAGCTGTTTGTTGTTAAAATGCTGAGAGGAAATAACAAAGCTGAAACAAAATCTTCCATTTTTTTTTTTTCAGTCTAAGCTTCAGCTAATGTTAGCACTGTAACACAGCTTCCTGGGACAGGAAGTCGGATACATAGCAGTTCCAAACGTCCATTTGATACTGCTTGTAAAGGTTTAGTCTGTTGTAGTTCATAGTATGCATATCAAGCATCTTAACAGAAATAAGCCTATTCAGTAGTTTTTTTATTATTATTATTATAGTGTTGCTATAAACTAGCTTTGAATGATGGAGGCTATTTTAGTGTCTTTTTTCCCCAAAAAAATCTTTCAGAAAAGTTACTAAATAAAATCCATCTGCTGATCTATACCCTTTGATTTCTGACTTCTCCATAAAATTCATCCCAGCAGCCTGAATTGCTCTGTAGTTATTCGAGTACACGCTGTTATTGATGTATATATTCAAAGTGTCTCTCACATAGAGAGACACAGTAATTTATCTTGACACGCAGATGGCCCCTGCTCTGACCACAAATGTAGTGTAACCTCTGCTCCCTGCGGTGTGGCCAGGACTCAGCCTGCCAGTAAAAACGAGGGATGCTTCATGGCTCAACAATTCGCTGGCTTAATGGAAAGGTTTTGCTGGGTGACCTTAAACACTCTCCCCTGTGTCTCTTTTTTTCCACTCTTTCTTGATCTCATTTGCTCTTTTTGCGTGTCATTTTGTCCACATCTGATTTTACTGTCAGACTATAAGTCATATCTTATAAGTCTGTAAGTAAACTGTATTGCTTTATTAATCTCACCAGAGCTTCTCTGTCTTTAGCCTTTTCTCTTCCTTCAGTTATTTTGTAGACAAGTCTGGGGAAAAAAGACCAAACCATACTTTGAGCATTTCTTTAAATTTACTTGACAGGCAGCATTTTTTGTCAGATAATTTTCTGATAATAAATATTGGGTTGATTTACTTCACAGTTAATCTACAATGTCAGTTGGGAGTTTGATCTTTTGATTTCATGAATGAAATGCAAAATGATGCAACTACTTATGGCTTACACATTAAGAAACCTGTTCAGTTTTAATCAAATGATGCAACTACTTATGGCTTACTCATTCCTGTGGCAGCCTCACTGAACTACTGTAGTGACTCAAAGGGGAATCACTAGGGTCAACATGCATGTATGTTTGTTGTAAAGCATGAATTACACACTGGAATTAGCTAGAAAATTATTCAGGCTATCTGCTCATGTAGTCATCCTGTTGTCGGCTTCTGTGGACATGATATATCCACAGTGAGAATTTAATTAGACGTTCATAATCCATCTAGTTTCTGAGCCTTGACTGTCATTGACTGAGATTTCCAGGCAGGTTCTTCCTTTATTAGGCTGAGTAAAAGTGTTAGGATGTATTTTGACCCAGCTGGGAGAGGTGGCTATGCTTTTATATATCGGCAGTGGCGCCACCAGGGGGTGGCCAGGGGTGCCCACGCACCACCCTTTGCAAATCCCTGGCCACCCCACTCGCCAGTGTAATTTGTAGTTCAACAGTTTAGCATTTCATCCCATTATGCACATCAAGAGCAGGAACATTAAAAATCACACAATAAACCAAGGTATGAGTAGGTGATTACTTAAGTCGTTATGATTTCTTCAGGCAGGTTTACCGCAATAGTAGATTCAAACTCTGAAATTATGGCTTTTGGTTTCAGTGTGTGTTTTTCTATCTGGCCACCCCCTATAAAACATTTCTGGAGGCACCAATGTATACCGGCAGAAACCTTTAAGCAAGAAAGCATTTTCTTCGCCATCTTATTTAAAAGATCTAATTGGTGGAAAGACATTATAAAAAATTTTTGGTTGAATATAAAACTTCACTTGAATATCCATATCCATTTTCTTTCGCTTTATAAGGGGCCGGGTCGCACGGGCAACAGTCAAAGCAGAGATTACCAGACTTCCCGGATCTACACACACACCTCCCTCCAGGGGGACCCCAAGGCGACAACAGGCCAGCTCAGCCTCCTCCCAATAGGACATGTCTGGAACACCTCCCGAACAGATGGGTAAGTCCCAACTCATCTGGCTCTTTTCGCACGTGGAGGAGCAGAGTTGGCAAAAGTACTCACTTTCCCCGTTCTTGAGTAAAAATTACAGATACTCTGTGTTAAAAATACTCTGGTAAAATTGAAGTACTGATTAAACTTCTTTTACTCAAGTAAAAGTAACAAAGTACAGGCTTGTAAATTTACTTTAAAGTATAAAAAGTAAAGTAGAAACCACTTTTTTTCATGCAGCCGTTGCCTACATTTTTAAATGGATGTCTGTCAATAGGACTAGATCTCCGCTTGTGTTCATTTTCAATCATGTCGTCGCGTCCATGCTACTATGCTAACGCCATCGCCACCAAGCTGCAATGATTTGCCGCGAATGAATACCGTGGAATCTTTCCATTCATCTTGTAGTGGTGGCGTCAAATGCAACGTAGATTCCCATCCAATTAGATTGAATTTGGTATTGATGACGTGAAAAATAATAGCGGTAACTCCATTGAAATGATTCAAAACTAAAAGTAACGAGCCAATTTTTACAAAAATGTAAGGAGTAGAAAGTACAGATATTTTGTGTAAAATGTAAGGAGTAGAAGTAAAGTCAGCCATAAAATAAGTAGTAAAGTAAAGTAAAATATTAGAAAAAATCTACTTGAGTACAGTGTACGAAGTATTTGTACTTCTGTGGAGGAGCAACAACTCTACTCTGAGCTCCTGCTGGGTAACTGTAACCAGTTACCCGGTTGTGCACAGCAGGGTGCTCACAGCAACCCTGCGAAGGAAACTCATTTCAGCCGCTTGTATTTGTAATCTTGTCCTTTCCGACATAATCCAGATCTCATGACCATAGCTGAGGGTGGGAACGTAGATCGATCGGTAAATTGAGAGCTTTGCCCATCCGACTCAACTCCCTCTTCACCACAACAGTCCGATACAGCGACCGCATCACTGCTGCACCAATTCCATCTATCTTCAATTTTAAATAATTTTATTAATACTAAAGTACAGATTCAAAGTTAATTTATTTTAACAGATTTTCAATAAGTTTGAATAGAAATCATGACAGGTTTTTTTGAAAGTTAATGATTTGTTCTGATGTCCCTGTCAGAGATTTTCAACAAGCCCACATTATGTTATATGTTACACGGACTTAAGATTTGTTTTTACAAATCATGAGATATTGTTTTATAATCTAGCTCTTCTTTAAACTTCTCCCTAACTTTATCTCTGACCTTCCTACCGTCATTCTTGGTCTTTATTATTCTGCTTGTAAACTAAACTAATAAACCCACAGGACAAATAGATTCACATATATGTGGAAATTCTTTTGGAATTAAAGACTTCTTACACTTTTTCAGATTTAGTTTGAAAGAAAACTAGAAAAAACTTATTTGCCCTTTCTTCTCAATTGCATGATATTGTGTGTTGATTCCTCACATGCACTCATAATCAAAAACATTTAAATCAACTGTTGTAACATGAGAAAAAGAGAAAAGGTTTTCGACGATGGGTGTAGAGATAGATTTCCTCTAATTATGTTGCTGTAACTTAAACTGAAATCTGAGATAAAACAGCAAACGAACATAAACTTTTCCAATCCGTTGCATATATTTTAAAAGACAGTCCAAAATCTGTTGGGGTTTTTTCGGGAGTTTAGAGACAAAACTTTATATAGAAGGAGAAATAAAATACAGAACAATAGGAGATCATAAAATAGGCAAACCTCACTTAGTTACTTTCTATCTCAGGCCAGTAAGGCATAATCTTGATACCACAGTTTTTGCTCAGACAGTATAAATCTATGAAATATGGCTCTGAAATTCCATACTGTGTTTTCCTAACATGAGAAAACCTCAGCACGTGTGAGTACATGCATAAAACCAATATCGGATCCAGTTTTTCTCTCACCTTGAAGCTTTAGAAAGTCCAACCAGGTGGTTTCAGCCACACATAGACAACTTTAAAGAGAGAGAGAGAGGAAGGGAAAGAAAGATTTTTCAAATTTGATGGGACAGCCAGGGATCGGGGTTGGAGGGAATGGGGTTTACGGTTAACTTTCCTTTAAAGGGTGTCAAAAAGGGAACTAAATTGGGTGTCAGAAAGCAGTAAGAAGCTGAAATAAGTCAGGGTCTCCAGGTCCCATGTGGGTGGGTGCCTGCTTTATTCTTTTCAGACAATGTCCCCTTAAAAAGCCCTGCGTCTGGAAAGCCCATTAGACCTGTGTATAAAATCCCCCCGACCCACCTACCCTATGCCATGATTAATAGATGATGAGGACGGGTCGGTTGGAGGGTACTACCAACATGTGGACGGAGTGGGGCTCCTCCTCCTCCAGGCTCACGTTTCACTCCATAAACTTGCCACTCTTTCCCACCTATGTGTTTAAAAAGGAGGAGGGCTCGCTTGTCATGAATGCCTCAGAAGAGTTGTGAAAACAACCAGCCGAAGAAGGGAGTCACGCAGTTGCAGATGCAGCTCCCACGCTGAGACACACAGTCAGGTCCTTCAGGGAAAGAGTGTGAGAGAGTGTGAGCAGAAACGCTGGGGGACTGCCAAAGAGAGAGCGCTGTCACTGGAAGGCATCTATCCTCACACTTTCTGGGCTGTAAAAGAATCATCAGCCTCTGACAGAAGTTAGAATTCTGCAGCAGATGAAATGAGAGATTTGATAAGTTATATGTAGGCAAAAAGGAAAAAAAATACAGGTTTCCAGTTTTAGTTTGCTTTTAGAGGAGGCTTTGAGCTCAAGAAGAACTCTTAAGATTGAGTGAAGTCCTTCTGCATTACCATGGATCAGCCAGCCAGCAGCTGCATGCGGAGCACCCATCCTAGCAACCCCATCTGGGGGTGCATGAGGAACCCCCACTCTGGGGTCCCAGGAAGCAACCTGCAGTCGCCCTACCAACAGGGCCCCTTCTCCATGCACCAAAAACCTGAGTTTCTGGCCTACACGGACTTCTCCACTTCCTGCTTGGTGCCAAGCGCGCCCCATGCAGCCTACCCTCGTGACGAAAGACTCTATCAAGACAGCCACGGCGGTTACCCAAGAGGCGACTGGCAGTTCAGCCCCTGTGACACCCGGTCGAGATCGACCGATGCCTGCCCGTCTGCTTCAGCTGCGGTTGTGGGCACTGGAAGTGGAGGAGGTCCTGAGCTGGAGAGCGTGGGGACCGAAAGATTGCCGGGCAGCATGCAACCTGGGTCTCTGGATGGAGAATACTCACCCCAGAGCGTGGCTTCAGTTGACTCAGACAAGAAGAGCTCAAACAAAAGGAAGAGAGATGTCACAGGTGAGTGAGTCATGGTGCGCAGGGACAATTTTAAGGCAAGACAGGGTATACTGCATAGGATCTCTTATGGACATTGTGATTTAAAGTGCTTTATGGGAAAATATGGGAGAGATAAAGAAAATGGCATTAAAAACAAATTGCATTAGAAGAAGAGAAGAAGGAATGATGGTACTATATAAACCTATCATAAAGCCATATAAAAATATAAAAACGCTAAAATACCAGTTGGACATTTAATCCAAAAACTCTAAACAGAAGCAATCTTGAAATAAAACCTTAAAAAACCAATATTTTTCCATCTATTCATCCATTGTCTGTAGCTTTTAACTTTGCATGGTCTCTGAGAATTTTAACATATTTGAATATTTCACAGAAATGGGTCTGCTGTACTTTGCCGTAGGTCCGGATGGAAATAGGTGGAAAATTAAAAACAAACTTCATTCAGTCAAATCAACCTTATTTTCCTCATTAAAAAATATATGTACAACATTTAAGACAAATATATGTGCAAAATCAATGCCACTTATAAGCTTTCCTTAAATCTTGTTTCAAGAAAAAAAAATTTCTTCTTTGACCTGTATCACACGGGCGGAAAAAATAAACATTCCCGCTATTTCCTCGTCAAATTAAGCTTACAGCAGAAGTTCTCTCTAAGGATTGCTGTATGAAAGATGATTAGGTGACAAGACCTCAGTGGTCAAGACGCTCTTGAAGCTGCAGTTGTATCCTCTTATTGTCCAACAGCTTTGAAAAGTCTAAAATGATTCACGAGGTTTCCAAATGGCTCATTATGTCTCTGTATCCGTGGGAAACAGAGTATTGTTATTAACCATTGCATCTACGTTGAGTGCTAAAAAATGTGCATGGGAAAATGTTTTCAACCGACAGATTCTACAAATTACAGTAAAAAAAAAATAAAAATGATGCAACGATTTAGTAAAAATCTAAACTGTTTTTTCTTTTTGCTAAAAAAAATATTGCTTAATGACTCCTTGGGTGTGAACTTTGCTTAAAGTTAGTTAACGTGTTTACCTTTGAAACTAGTAGCACAAGTAAAGCTGCTGGACTTTAATGTCATTTACTCATCATATCTGATTTCACACTTGCTAATAGGAGGTGAAAGTAACTGATAGGCATGACGGACAGATTCCCAAAAGTCTTTGGCGTAACTTTAGCGGCAAAGACAAACAGACCAAAGGAAACGTTTATTTAAACTGAATCTGAATGCGTGAAATTTTCTATTCCCCAGTTTTCATTCATGTAAAATGAAACCGTGTCTAACATGGTTTAATTTACTTTACAAGCAAATTTTAGAAACACTATTGTTGTTAATCTTCTATTTTCCTTCCTCTAATAACTAAATTCGTTCTAAAGTGTCAGATCAGCATTTATCTGCGTTATTTAAAAAGGCTCATATTGTGAAATACAAATGGTCATCTGTGTCATGCTGGATGTATCCCTCCAGGAAACAGGAAGTTGTGGATTATAAATTTAAAGTTTGTTGACACTTGCCAAATTTGAAAGCATAGAATACAAAAAAAAAAAACAAAATCCAGACTCTAATACCAGTAGAAACTGCTATTAAAAGCTTCTTTTTCTGCATGTGAAGTCATGCAAGTTCAGAAAATCATCAAAGTTCTGGCTTTTAGCATGTTTTCAGGGTTACCTATATTAGTACGTTGACAGTAAGAGAACAAAAAAATTATCTAACGATATTTTTCGAATAATTAATGAAAGAACTCTGATAACATATTAAATCATGCGCTATTGCTTTACCCAGAAATGTTTTATAAATCTGGATTAATGAGATTTCCTTTTTTAGTTGTTTGTCTTGTTTTTTTTGTTTTATTTTTTGACAAAAAGATATTTGGTCTTCCAATGTTTCTTTGAAAACCACATATGAGCAAGAAAACCAGAGTTAATTAAATAACATACCGGTAAAATAATCATCATAAATCTGTATTACCGTACTTGAAGGACATGTTGCTTTTTTTATTGTGAAAAGGAGCTAAAACAAATGGAATTGGACTTATTTATACCCAAAAGGAAAATGGAGAGATAGAGAAACTAATAAGATCAACGTGAAAGAAAAAAAGAGTATAATAAAAAATGTTTTAATCGCATTTCACTTTTTAAACTTCTTAGGTGTGCCTGGTGATGGCAGTGAATTAACTGTTGGTTGATGGGGATAATTGGTCCCTTAATTAAACAAATCCACTCAAATCCCGTCTGATTCTTTTTAAAGATGTTGTTTGGCGACGACTTTTTTAAAATAAGAGATGGGGGAGGACCCCCCCACCCCCCACCCCTACTTGCCTTATTGTAACCTCAACTCTCTCCCCTGAAAACAAGCCAGACCACGTCTGGTAAATTCACTTTCCTCCAAGCCCAATTCTTACATTCTTATCCATTGACATTTTCCTGTCGTTAAGCCGTAACACAATCTCCCAATGAGTGCATGCAACATGTCTGACCACTGCATCAGCTCTCGGTTTTAGAAAAAAGAGCCACTGGCCTTTATAAAATTGACAGGCTGGTAGAAAGCATATATTAGGAAAATGCCTCGAAGGCATTTGCATGACAGACACAGCTGCTGTGCAGTCATGATGTGTTTCAGACAGGAATCCTGCCAAAAATTTGAAAGCAAAAATCCTTTAATCTGACATTAACGTCAAGCCAAAGATTCGACTTTAGGTTGTACTGTAATCATTTATGTGAGAGATGCTGATATAAGCTTCTGTAGACCATCAGTATGATCATTAAGAAGGCCAGGTATGTTAATAGGCAAAAACTGTCTAATGAGAGTTGCTAAAAGTATTATATCCAGGTCAGATAAATCAATTTTCTACTTTTTTGTTATTTTTCTTTATATTTTTTAGTAGTTTCTGTCCAAATATAATGAGTCTTAAAAACTTTAAGAATTTCTAAATCATTAATCCACCACTAATGCAAAAAATCTGATTGAATTAATCAACAAACTGCATTGTTCTTCAATTTGTTTTACTAATTGGTTATTAAGGATAAATAGAAATCTAACTATTTTAAAATGCTAAATGAAAGCTAATATAAGGAAAAATATATCTGATTGTATTTCCAACATTTACACATATATTTTCACCTCAGCTGTACTAAATTACAACGGCTTTAATTCTGTTTAGATTGAGTGAACAGCTCTCAGACCGTCCACCTAAAGCACCAAATGCTGTTTTCTTTGGGACCCTGCTGAGTGTAGAAGCCTCCATCATGCAAGTTTTACAGCCTCTGGCTGAGCAGGATATTTATTAGTGGGTCAAGAGGGGGTGGCGGGGGTGTAAGTCAGCATGTGGCCTGCCAGGTGTTCACTTTAACTGTAAATTGTTGGACACAGCTCTAGACCAGAACACTCTAAACAGGGCATCATTTGTGACACTTAAATATTTTCGTCCCAGACGAGGATCAAACATTGCACTTACAGGCAGATGCATGCATATAATGTCTCACCTTGGACATTTTCCATTTTGGTCAACTGTTCTGGCAAGAATGAGGAAAAACTACTCACTCTGACAAATAGGAGCAATTTTCTGTGGGTTGCAGAAACTCGTAATGTGGAAACAAATTACACAATTATCACCCAGGTTTTACATATGAAAACTGACCTTCATTTGTTTGTGTGTTTATTCTGACTAAGATAAGTTAAGATAAGATAGGACTTTATTGATCTCACCATGAAATTCACTGAATAATCAACTCCTAATCATGTGAACAGGAGATGCAATAATCAGGAAAAGGTGCAAGACCTTAGTGTAAAGTCAGGCTTAAAAATATATATATATAAATATTTTTTAATAAATAATGGAGATTTAAGGTATCTTATAAACAAATATATTGTTTGTGCAAGTGTTGTGACAAAGTATAAACAGTATGGTTGCAGGATTGTTAAATGAGTAAATAAATAGAAATAGAAAATAAAAAAACACAAAAATCTACATTTTAAGCTAAAAGAAAAATGGGAAAAAAAGAGATAGATAGATAGATAGATAGATAGATATAGATAGATAGATAGATAGATAGATAGATAGATAGATAGATAGATAGATAGATAGATAGATAGATAGATAGATAGATAGATAGAGTGAGATAGATAGGATAGATAGATAGATAGATCATAGCATACATGAATCATTATTTCATATTTTAATATTTATTGCACTGCTGCATTCTCTTCTATATCTGATATGATGAATATATTTTTCTGTTCTCATAGAGATATCCCGGCCTTTTTTTTTTCTTCATGTGTCTGCTTTCATGCACAGATGAGTTAATGCTGGTCTTCCCTAAAGGCTTCTGTTGGAATCCGTCAGTCAGACCTGGACACATCCGCATCTTTGTTCTTTTGTTAGATGCTTTAACGATGTTCCGCTGCATTCCTCTCCTAACTCAGTCCCTCTGTGGCCAGTTTGGTGGCCTCTGCCTACTGCATGATACATGCTCACACATTTACACACATATTAAACATGACCCCTCAGATAGAGGAGTTCGTATTGGCACCATGATGAGTACATTTTAAACTATAGTTAATTGGAAATGCAGTTTGTATTTAAAGTGAATTGGGGTAGTAACAGTCAGTGCTGCTACTAGTGTGAATTATGAATGCACTTCCTTTAAAACACTAGATTACCTAATAATTCACATTTTATTTCTTTAAATATGGAAGTTAGCTTCATATTAAATCAATTAGAAAGGTAAAATCCCACCAGAAAACAATAAAGACCCTGGGATCTGTTTTTCCTCTTTGTCTAGATATACAAGACTCCAGTTTTAAGGTGGATTCCAGCTGCAAGGCCAGGAAAGAGCGCACAGCCTTCACCAAGGAGCAGCTCAGGGAGCTGGAGGCAGAGTTCACCCATCACAACTACCTGACAAGACTCCGTCGCTACGAGATTGCCGTCAATCTAGACCTCACAGAGAGACAGGTGCCTGTTTTTTTTTAATTCTAAAATATATACCTTTAACTCAACAAGATTGAAGAATTTTAAATAAAAAGATCAACTGCAGATATCGACTGAAAAACAATCGATCTTATTAGGTCTCAAAAATCCAGCAATTAGAATATAGGGAAAGAATTTAATTAAACAATAAAAGCCATCCTCATGTCATAATTTATTTTATTTAGGACTAGTATTAGATTATTCAGTGTGAACATGATTTTGAGCTAATTTGTGGTGTGTGAAAAGGATTGTATTCTTAGCTTTCACAGGTTCACAGGGTACAGGTTCATGGCTGGTCAAGGTAAAAAACAACAGATCACCTACTGGTTCATCTACACCTGAATATACAATATCAAACATTGATTAAAATCATGTCTATGAGGCCTAGAAGAAATATAATAAAGATTTCCACTGAGTAAAACTTTCAGTTGTATGTATTTTCTGTAATTAGCTCAATATGTTTGTTTATTAGGAGTAATAAAAACACTTAGGTGTAAACTAGAAGCTTCGTGACGAAAGTTTAAAGGAAACATTTTCAAAAACCTGTCCTTATAAGGCTTTTCTCTTTTCAAAACAATGTAAAAAGAAAAAGAGAGATGTCTAATTTTAAGATGTTTAGTAGTATCCTGATGCAGCTACACTTTTTTATTGATTGATTGATTGATTGACTTTATCGATCTTACAGTGGAGAAATTTACTAGTTACATCAGCTCAAATAGTCAAATAAGAGGAATGTGCCAAAGGAAGAAAAAGTTGCATGGGATATATATGCTTACATGTTAAATGTAAAAATATATATATACAATACTTTTTAACCCTGTAATGCCAAATGTATCATATTTGATACACATACGGTTTCTGAAATGTTTTGCTTCTGACACCTTTTGCATAATTTAATGGTAAAAACTCCTATTGTACACAATCAGATATACCTGATAACAGAGGGCAGATTACACAAAAAATAATCTTGACTTATCGCATAGTAATAAATTATTAATATCAAAAATGTATTTCTGTTTTTTACATATTTTGTTAAAAGGCCAAATAAGGACTTCAAACCAAAAAAGTAATTTTCTGTTTTGTTTTATTCTTGGATCGGGCTTTAAAGGGTTAAATACGTTTTCCGGAAGCACAAATCGTACTATTTTTCTTAATAAATGAAAAAACATACATATCCAAAGTTTGTTTAAAGTTATTCATGCCTGCCCTGCACACTAACTCAACCTTAAGTATTGGTGGTAAAAAAAAAAAACAAACATTGGAGCCAATTAAACAGATTCATAACTTAAGTTCTGCTTTTAATCTCTTACACTGCAAAAACCATCCAGAAATAAGTCAAAATGTCTTAAATTAAATGTATTTACCCTTAATTTGAGTAGGTAAATAAGATTAATTGCCAATGGGATGAGGATATTTACTCTTAAAATAAGATAATTAGATAATATGCACTTGAAATAAGACAATTAATTTGTTTTTTCTTATTTCAAATGTGAATTGTCTTATTCCATTGGCAGAGTGTCTCACTTACCCCCTAAATTCAAGAAAAAATGCACTTATTTTAAGAAAAAATGACTTATGTAGATTTTGATTTTTTCCAGTGTATATAACCTGTTCAGATTTTCAGCCCTTGGTCGTGCTGCCATCTTGACACACAAGCGTCGCTGCATCTGAATTACAATGAGCATTTTTTCCACAGTGCTTTTCAGCCTGTGGTTCGGGCAGAATGACATGCAGCTGTAATTGTTGGGAGGCGGCTCAAGACTCGCTGAAATGGGGCAAAAACATGTGGCGATGCTGCTTGATGAAACCCCAGTCTGCCTGTCAGAGCCAGCATTCGTCCTAATGAGGCCGCCGCGTAGTGACCACACACACGCTGTCGTCTGCTGCTTGATATAAATCCCAGACTCCCTAAAGGACACACATCCCCACACACTAACATCGTGCTCACGCAGTCCTCGCTCAGAGCTCTTACATCCACTACACACAGCCTTCTAGTGACATTTTGAGGGAATTTGCAGTAATAGGTTGGAAAGAGCAGACACAATGGAGCAGGCGACAGTAGGTGGGAACAGATTTATCTGGACGCTGAGTCCCAGAGGAAGATTCTCGGAGGTTGGCCAAAGCATTCGCTTGACCGGCACAAATGCTGGGGAGAAATTCAACAGTTCAGAGAGGCAACTTTATTGTTTCATTAAGAAATTTCAATCCCTTTGATGATATGTAGACAGTTTCCAGATTAATACTCCTTTAAGATTCAGTAGAATTCTGTGGCCAACTTTGCATTAGCATTTTTTTTTACATTCTCAAGATTTTAAATGTTTTTTACTATTTAGTTTAAAAAGTAGGCTTACAAATAACATCAAAATACCTTTTTTCCACTTTAAAGGTGACATAGACATGTAGAATGTTGCCTAAGAAGGAAAAACATGTAAGATTTTGAAGAGCTAAGGTTTACTTTAGGTTTGCCAGCTGGTTTGACTTTAAAATTATGGCTGCAGTAAAATTTATTTAACCAGGATACAAACTTACATTTTTGGTCCAATAAAGGAACCCTCAACCATAGGTCTACTAATTCCTCTGCAGCTATTGAACCTGCACTTACGTAGAAGATCCCGGTTTTAATTTCAGGCAATATTTTCAGATCATCTGTCTGGAAAGGGTTTATTACTAACATAAAATAGTTTAGGTTTTAAACAGTTTTTAACTTACAGTAAGAGGCTCTTCGAATATGTATCATTGGCTAATATGTATTTCTCCTGTACTTAACTCCCGAAAATAAACCACTACCTTGATCCTTCTATCACTTTAAGAATTGAACAATGATCATCCCTCTTTATAACATCACATGGCCTACTGTAAAACAACCTTTACCTGTTATAAACTTTATAGAATTGATCAAATAAATAAAATAATGTAAATACCATTGTATGGATCCTTTTTTCCAGTAGTGATAGAGAGCACCACAGTGCAAGAAAGACACACATCCTGCATCGGAAACACTTTAGTATATCTGATACTCTGCAATCTGAGAGTTTTTCAGACAAAACCGCTAGCTTTGTCTTGGCAGGTTATACTGTGCAAAAAACCTTGTGTTTTTATCCCTCACTCTCACATTTGTGGGGGATTACTTGTCAATTCTTTGTTTTTCCTGAGTCATAAATTTTATCACACAGAATAGCTCAACAAAGGAAGAAGTTACAAAAATTGTACCATAAGAGCAATATGTTTTGTAGATCTGTAAGGAAAGTCTTTCACTACACTGCAAGAAATTTAAGTTATTTTTTCTTAAAATAAGTGCATTTTTTTCTTAAATTGAGGAGGAAAGTGAGACATTTTGCCAATGGAACGAGAAAACTTACATTTAAAATAAATTTTAAAAAAAAACAATTGCATTGTCTTATTTCAAGTGCATATTATTTAATTATCTTATTCTAAGAGTGAAAACACTCATCCCATTGGAAAACTATCTCCTTTACCTACTCAAATTATGGGTAAATACACTTAATTTAAGAAATTTTTCCAGTGTAGGATTTATTGAATATTTACAGCAGTTATTTAGTTATTTACCTATTTTCTTTTTCCTTTAGCGTTTAAAAAACATAAAATAAAAAACAAAAGAATATCAAAGTTCATGTTTTTTTAATATGAATCAGAATCTTATTAACAATATGTAAATTGAACATGTATAAGTAGGAGACCTAAAGTTGGATGATCATTATATATCAGTGTATGAACTATTCAGTGTATTCTCATTATCAGTTCATAACGAAATCGCACGTAAAAGTTATCGCCGCAGTAATTTCGCAAATGCTTTTGACGCTTTTTTTCGCCGTATTTTTACAGTCGTATTTTTACGCGCCTCTTGCCTCCGAGACAAGATATCCTTGTCGCAGCATTCAATAACATAGAATTTAACATATAATATTAACCCTAACCCTGACCCTTACCCTAACATACAAAACAGCAAGCAAAGCTAGTTAGAGACATCAAGAAGTAATTATTGCACAGTTTTTCCCAGTTTTACTAAGGACATGCAAGACTGATGTGTTTTTTCATGAAAAACGCCCAAAACGCATACTAAATACTGTGCATAACTTTTCGTACGATTTCATATTAACTGATAATGAGAATATGTGAGCTATTAAACACCAATTAGAGAGACACTAACCCAAGAATAAAGAAATAAAACATGTTTTCCAAATTTGCCAAATATTTGTTTATTTTCTTCCTGTATTTGTAACTTATAAATAATCCTATATTTCCTACATGCAGGTTAAAGTTTGGTTTCAGAACAGGCGGATGAAGTGGAAGAGAGTGAAGGGAGGACAATCGGCTTCACCCAACGACCTGGAAAATGATGACATTGACTCGGCTGCTTCGCCCAGCTCTGAATGATGGAGGCCAGCCCTGTAGGAAATTACAAAAAAAGGAAGCAACTTGATCAGCTGGACGTGGACACAATATTTGGTTAATTGTGTGGAAAGTTGGCTGAAGGAAACGTTAATTTTTCAGACTTCTTTTTTCAATTATCCCCTTGGAAAAGGAAAAAAAAGAGTGAGAAAAGGTTTCACTGTTTTCTGATGTACATAGTTGACGTAATGAGCCCTTTTTGACATTTTACTGATAAACACTCAGACTGACAGCCGCTTTTTTTTTGCTCTGACTGTTTAAATATGAATGAAACTTGAGCCCAGTGTGGGTCGGTGACAGACAGAAGCTTTTGGTGTCTCGATGTCATATCAACTGTGTGTTTGGAAACATACCATCTCATTTCAGTATTGTTAGCACAGCCTTTGATGCTTTGACTATAACCACCTGGAAAAACTTTGTGTTCTTGTGTTGCCAAGTCCTAAGTGCCTCCAAGTCAGGCGTTCTTTAAATAATTTGTCAGTTTCTTCTTTTGCATATGATTTTTTTCCCCAAGTCTTTTTATTGCTCCTTTTATACAATTTGAATGCCATTGATAAAACACAGATGTTGACTTTTTCTACAAAAAGAATAAATCTTTTGCAAACCGGGTAACATAAACTGATTTCTTCCATCTGCGACTTCTCTGAGTTATGGCTGAGCGCTTGGTATAGAGTTTATTTTTGGCTGAACAATTTATTTTAGACAGTTTGGTGAAGAAATAAGAGCATTTATCATTAAAAGTTATGAAGAGGTATTAAAGAGCAAGTTAGAGGGAATTAGCCCCAACATTAGTGAGACTCCACTAAAATACAGTCCTCTTAAATTTCTGTACCCCATTAGAACCTCCGAATGTTAACAAATAACCTGAATTATTTTTTGGAGGAACTTTGCATGAAAACCCCCCAAAAAATAAGACATGAATTCAAAAAAGTGTATCAGGAATTTGTATTCATCCTTATTTATGCAATCTAGAGAGGGAAATCTATACCCGATCTTCACTGTAAGAGTCAAAGCTCAAAGCTTGATGGAGAACAACTTTACATTTCAACTTTTAGGCCTTGACTGGTGCATTCTAACATTTAAGTGAATTTAGTGAGCTTCTATAGCCTGTCTATAGTCATGCCAACCATTTAAAGCATTTCAGAAAACAGACATGTTAACCCAATCACACCTACAAACAGCTCCACATTCATACACTGTTGTCAGTACCTTACCCAGAGAAAGAGGTACCCTAAAACAGTGGTTATTAAAATAAGGGCCACAGTCCAGGGGGGACAAGGGGGTGCCTTAAAAAATCAAGAAAGAAAATAAGAAGAAAATGCACAAAGAAATTTGTTTTGTTTTTTTAAGATAACAAATACAGTTGTGCTTGAATGTTTACATACCCTTCCATGGAAGACAGAAAAAAAAAGCCAGCAAAATAAATTGAAATTGTTAAAAGTAATACCGTAATAAATAAAAAATGTAAATCATGACTATGATTTTGTATATATATATAAATACATAAATACATACATATGTATATATGGGGCGACAGTGGCGTTGGATGTAGAGTTTGCCCTGGAAATCGAGGAAGGATTGGCGGTTCAAGCCCGGCTCTGACTTTCAGTGTCAAGTTGTGTCCATGGGGAAGACACTTCACCTGCATTGTCTACTGGATGGTGGTCAGAGGTACACGGCTTGAAGCCAGTGTACGGCAGCCCAGCTTCTGTCAGTGAGCCCCCAGGGCAGCTGTGGCTACAATGTAGCTTGCCACCATCAGTGTGTGAGTGTGTGTGTGAAATGAATGTAGTGTAAAGTGTTTTTGGTCAAGTCTTGTAACTTGAATAAAGGCGCTATATAAGTACATGCCATTTACCATTTACCATATTAATAAATAATACAAGTAAAGAGTTTTGTTGAGCAACACTTTGAGGCAATCACTGAAATTAGGTGTTTTCTTTAATGTTCAGGAAATGTTCAGTAAGACCTCTGTATTGACGGGTATGCTGGCTCACTGTGTGCATTAATATGGGACATTTTTTCTTCAGAATTACTTTATTGATAAAAAATCAAAATCAGTATTTCACGTTACTTAAACATAATTTAGTACATTTTTATTTAATAATAATATTTTTTTTTCAGTTTTGTGTTATTTGTGTAGATTTATCATTTTCCTCAACGGGAGGTTGTGTAAACTTTATATGTTTTAATAATTTTTATAAACTTTTTTTATTTTGATGAATCGATCAATCACAATTTTTATTATTTTGTATTTAAATCTGAATTTTGAGGTTCTTCTTTTGTCTAAGTATGTAAGACAGGATGATCCCACCTTGACTGACAGTGCACTGAAATACCTTTTTCCTTTTGAAATGATAAATATTCTAATGTGAGACTGATGTTTAACACTACAGGTACAAAAAATTAGAGCATGTCTACATGTGGACGTTGCCTTGTGCATGGTACTGACAAAAAAAGCTCTGCCCTCCCACTTTTCATACATTTGAGAAGTTTGATTTCTTTAGTTTTGCTATTATCAACAAAAATGTACTGAATAGTTTGCTATTAGTAGAATATAATACAAAGTTAATGCTAGTAAAGTTATAATGCCAAGCTAATAAAGAATTTGACACTTCTTTATATATTTTGTAGTGTTGTATGTTAGTTTTCAAATTGTTCTCCAGCCAGAAGCTAATGTAAAAATTTCGGAATAGTATAATCTGCAGCCTCTAAGCAGTTTTCTATTTTTGTTTTAAACTGAGCTCCATCTATTTTCTCATTGGCAGCCTCCTTAGTCCCAGCAGAAGTAAAGTATTCCCACCTCATGGTGTTGCCACCGTGGAAGTCACTCTAAGTTTGTTGTGTGTTCAGAATAATGTGCATTGGCAGTTTCACCTCACACATAGCATTTTGCACAAGAGCAAGAAAGTCTTTTGCAGGTCTGTCAGATAACCTTCAGCTACATAACTTCAAATAAACTGCGCATTTGACTTCTTAAGGCTCTTTTTAATGACGCACAAAATCCATCAACAGATGAATCCCATACAATTCATATCTATTTATCACTCTTGGTTCAAATACGGTTTAAATCTTCCATTTGCATCTTCTTGCAGGTTTAGGGTTAAGGAAGGATCAGGAGTCGGGATATCGTTCCTAAATCCAGCTCTCATGAGATGATATGTAGATACACTACAGATATTTAGTCAGAACTAATGACAATTTGGAGACACCAATTCAAACTGCAATCATGTTTTTTGGAATATGGGAGAATACTAAAGTACCTGGGGGGAAACACACCCATGCACCCAGAGATAATGCAAAGTCAGTCCAGAAAGTCCTTAGACTGGGACTCAAGGTGAGAGACACCCTACCACATAATGTTGCACTGTGCAGCCCTACCTTAAAACAATCCACTTCATTGTGAATGGGTTTTATAAATAAACTTGACTTGTAACAATAGGATTGTTTATTAAGCACTGTTGCACGGGGGACGGATTTAGAGGTTGCACAGCAGACGGGAATGTTCGGATAACGTGGCTACTGCAGAGTGTAGATGTCGGCACGCCAATAAAGTTTAAGTAAGCAAAACTGCTTTAATCGTCCATTATGTATAGTCTATAGTGAGACAGAACATAATGAAACATGACTGAGGCTGAGAGTGGAGAGGATCCATGAGAGAACCTCCAGTGGAAAATAGCTCAACGGGAGAAGCTATCTGCCATAATCAACTAGGATGGTGTATAAACGTCTGCCCTAACCCCTAGCTGCCTTGATCACCTTATATAGCGGGGACTATATAGTGGACTATATAGTGAACTCAGTTGACTGACCGTTCAGACAGATGATCAATACTTTTCACTCCCAATGTCATGTAACTCCACCTCCCCACACAGTGACTGCGCCATCTTTGTTATTTAACACCGCCACAACAAATCCCATTATGCTTTGCGAGGAGACCTTCCAGAAAGCAATCTGGGATATATGTGCTCATCCAGTGACCATGGATGACCTCTACTTTGTAAAGTGCATCGTGAGAAATTTCGAGTCAACTATTTTTTAATCAACTAGACGATCAGACACATATATAAGTGGGGTAACCACTATATAATGCCCTATGGGGTGGAAGGTGGAGCACAACCCAAGACTTCAGAGGACAGAGTCACCCCACAGACAACATAGGCAGGGACCCAGTGGTACCTTCTAAGTGAATAGAAAGTAGAAAACAGTGTTTAGGCCATAGTAGCTCCATCAATAACCTTATCTAAATAAGCAACACAGGCAATGCTATTGCTGACATTTTGAATAGAAAAAGCTTCCTGGATGGGAAGAGAGACATCTTCAAACTTGGAAACCAAGTCCAGTGGATTGTTTTAAATTTTTTCGGAATGATTATGACCTGGATGACTGAGAACCTTCACCAGCAAGCAACGCAGTTAAGCAGAGAGAAATTTAATCAATAAAACAAACTAATAAAATTTATTTAAAAATATACGGCAACCATTGTCATTTAATTATCAGAGTAAAGAGGGGCTGAGATCAAATGCACACTCATGTTTGTTGTCTGCACAAAGTAAATTACAATGGATTACTTTGTGAAGGTTATTCATATAAATTCTCAGTAAGACCCATATTTGTTTGAGTTCATGTGACTAAATATGGAAGAGTTTAAGCTGTCTGAAAACGTATTCGCTTATTTCTTTAAATAAATGTATTATATGTTTACTTTATGTTTTATGTCTCATTCAATATTAATAAACACATGTTATATATAGAAAATGAAAGAACTGTACCATTATAGTAGAAGTTTTCATTATTTTCAAATAGGGTTGTCACGGATAACTAAACTCTTTTTCAACTCGATACCGATACTTAGTAAAATATTCGATACTCGATACCCTTTTCGATACCACAAGGATAAAAACAAAGACTCTAAAATTCAACAGAAATATTTTAATTACTGGAAAAAAAAATACAAGGAATAAATAAATAAAACAATAAGAATAATATTTTGAGGTTGTATGCTGTGCACAATATTAAGCAAGCTTGATTAAAAAACTTACAAAATAAAAATTAAGCTTGCCTTCCTTAGCTATGTTTTGCAGATGTTTTTCAGTCTGAAACTGAAAAATGCACAGAATTATTCAATCACACAGTGTTCAGAAAGTGCATTTTCCACTATTCTGCACTTTAGATGGTTGTATCGATACTTTTGAAAATGAGTATTGTATCTGGATACAACGTTTCAGTATCGATACTTTTTTGAGTATCGATACTTTTGACAACCCTATTTTCAAACATATATTGTCTTTGATTGGGATATCTTTCAAATATTAAAAGAATACAGTTAATATTTTTGCAGCAGTAATTCATTTCCAAGCTGAAATATCCTATTGTTCAACAAAGTTTGCCTCTTTACTGTAGGCATTTTTAACGATTTCAGTATATTATTAACAATTCTCCATTGGATTTGACTAGATAACTGCTCCACATCTTCTCCCCTAAATCCAAAATCAAATCCTCACTTTCAGTTTTAAGAGTCATCAATTTTGCATGTGGCAAAAGAAATGACCACAAAAAAGCCTATTTTTCATTTTCCAAGTAACTGAATAAGAGTACCGTAATAGAGATGATTCAGAGTAAACTTAAAGAAACTAGAATTATGTTCTAATCCAGTAATGACAAGAATGCCAACTGGTATATTTTTGAGGCATTTGAGGTATTAATCCTGTTGAGGTAATAGAAATGGAAATGTGTTTCAGTGGAAACAGCGTAATGCAGCTGCTCTTGTTACCGCATTATAAATACATCCAGAAAAGTGGGATAATTTTAACTTTATGCCACATAAGCATGCCTGCTCGCTTGAATTAAACACTTGGCCGAATTTTCTGGAAGCCTGTTGTAGGAATATTGCTGTTGAGTGCTGAGGGTGAAGTCAGTGCCTGCTTGGAACACTGACCAATGTTTTCTTATTGCTCTTTGCCCACAGAGACGGTTGTGTTCAAAGGAGAGGAGTTATTTCAAGAATGTTTCCTGTCACTGAATCTGCTTTTATAATCAAGGCTTGTGGAGAAGGTCTTTAGCCTTACTTTGGATGCGACTGTCGAATGGATAAACAAGTGGAGAGGCAAACTTCAGGCATGTTGCCTCACGAAGGATTTAAAGACATATACCTTTAAAATAAAAAGTCATGTTGTTATAAAGAAATATATGTCAATGCTTATTTATAAAACTTTTTGCACCTTTACTGTGATATTTATCCTAATTAGTTTAATGGAAAAATAAAAAGATATATTTTGGGTAAAATACAATAAATAGAAAGCTTTACTCACTTGGTTGCTGAAGTGTGCACATCATTTCTAATTTATGCTTCTGCAAGACGGGTTTGGTTACTTTCATCATCTACTCATAGGAGTATGTCAGCAAACCACATGTGGATCTGAATTTTTTTTTTCTCTGTACCTGTAATACTTCTCCAGGTCTATCAGATTGTAAGGAATATCTGTTTTTTACAACATTCCTTAGGTGAACCCACATGTATGGAGTCATATGTTCTCTGTAATGTTTAATGAAAATTACAAAACTTTATACTTCCTGATCAGTTTGACCCCAAAATGTATTGGGTAAACTCTATTTAGGCTTTACTGTACCACAAAAAATGATTTTATTCAGTTTAATAAAAAAAAAAATCAACAACAAAAAATCCCAGAGCAGTGGCGTTGTCTTCTAATTGTGCTGAGGTGATCATTCATTTAACATTCAATACAAACAAAGATGCCTAATAAATAGATCTATCTATTTGGAACCAAACTTGTTCTGCAAAATCAAAGCTCAATCCCAGATAATGGAGGGAAATTAACATAATTGATGCTCAAAATAAGATAATATACCTGTTTTGGTGGTGGAAAGCAAAAGTGTAAATTATTTTGTTTCTGCCCAAAGTTATTGCACTGGAAAAACGATCTAGAAATAAGTAAAATGTCTTAAATTAAGTGTATTTCCCCTTAATTTGAGTAGGTAAATGAGATAGTTTTGCCAATGGAATGAGTATTTTTACTCTGATAAATAAGATAATTAGATAATATGCACTTGAAATTAAACAATGCTATTCTGTTTTCTTATTATTTTTCTTAAGTGTAAATTGCCTTGTTCCATTGGCAAGATGTCTCTTTTACTACCTTAATCCAAGGGCAAATGCACTTATTTTAAAAACAAATGACTCGTCTAGATTTAGATTTTTTCCAGTGTGACTATTCCTGTCACATGTTCAACTTTCACTGTTGTGTCGGACGTAATTGTTTTTAAAAAAGACAAACAAAAATTGCTTCAACAGCAAGTGACACAAGGAGATTAAGATATGAACTTGCAGAAAACTGAGAAATGTGTTCTCTTAATGACACATGCAGAATGATGCATCATACGCGGTATGGGTTGATGTCAAATGTTTGCTGAAACTCTAGTGTTACCCCCAAAGAGACATGTGAGTATTAGACAGACTGTATAAAGCACTGATATGCTAGTGTTCTTGCATCCGTTCATCATTAATACATTTTAGGGATTAAAAAATAGCTAAATATTTGTGTCACAAGCTACCAGTCACTTTTGAAAGGAGGAGAATAAAACATTTCCCACTGCCTGCTGATTTTTTCTGCTATTAATAACGTTGTTAATAATTGTGACAGATTTTTATTGATCAGGATTTTTTAGGTAAATATGTCACAATCAGACTTTAACAAATACATTAAATAATAGAAAGACAGGTAGAAATATATAGTTTTTACATGGCATAAAACTTTATATTTTAGCATTAAAAAGGGAAATTGTGATATAATATATTTCAGAGATTCATTTGCACAATGAGAGGATTGTGATGCTTTTTATAAAATTGGCTTTAGCTAAAGGTAAAAACAGGTTCATCATACACTCCATAATTATTGGTAGGTGTCTCTGACATATATAAAAATTTAGCCAAGACATTTATGAAAAATAATTTTTACTTTTGTTTTAGTCTAATTAGGTCTGTTTTAGAAGTCAGTAGGAACAGATTTAGGGCATAAAGTAATCCACATTTTCAAAAAAAATTAGATGCTACACGTTAGGAGCAAAGCTGATGTTTAATCAAAGCCCACAACACCTTAAAGAAGCTTTGAAAACAGCGTCTGCTGTAATGGACACACAAAGAAGAAGTGTATTTCTACATGGAGGGTTATTAAAGAGTAGGTGCAACCTGCAAGATAAACCTGATTTAACTCCAGAGACAAGTGAACCTGGTCTGTTCTACAAAACAATAAACAAATGAATTAGTGCATTTGAGTCTGTCATAAAAATTCAGATTTGGGTAAATTAAAATAAAAAGAAGTCTAAATTGAGGCACTTTTTTGAACGGTGCAGCTATATCCTAGGTTTAACTTATTTTCACAACCAGACAGTTTTATCTTTTAATATTTCATGTTTTAACTTAGAAGTTTTTGTTTTATTTATCTGGATTACAGAGGATATTTATTATATTTAAAGTGGAAAAACTTTGGCTTATCATGGTCTCATTTTTTCCCCATTTGTAAATCCCGGCTTTTAACTAGAGATGTTTACACAGTTTGGAAGAAAGAGCTGTTGAAACTTTATTGACTTTGTAGAAAAACAAGTTTAAGATAATCAAAATTCTATGTTCGTCTATATATGAAGTAAAAAGAGAAGCCTTTATCCTAGCTGTCTTGGATGTTTTGACATATCTAATCCATGAATCTGACCACCCCAGTGCCTTTTAGAGAACCCTCCACAGCCAAAAAACAACATTCCAGCCTCATTAGTTTACACTGCTGATATTAATACTATCATTACAATTGGACATGGTTTATTTGGATTACTATTACCACTAATACAATAATAGACCCTAATAGAGGGTGAGTGAAGGGGTGGGGGACAGGATTGACTTGGAGTTGTTCCACCCCCAGCAGCTGCAGCGGGGGCCCTCCAGGGTCAGGCGTACAGTAACACTTGACCCCGACTCTGCTTGTGTGTACGTGTGCATGGACAAACCCTCCCACCGGCTCCTGTCCCCGAAGACTAGCAGAAAGGGCAGTAACCTCTGAAGGCTTTGTTTGGCCGGCCGGAGTCGGAGCATAGGCCCACCATTGTAAGTCTGGGGACTCAGGAGCTCCAGCTCTTGTTTTCTTTGGGAAGCAGGAAATTGGATGACTGGCTACCTGCTACAACAACATCCTGTACTTGAGAAGCCGTCTTTTCACCCATACCCACCTATTATTTCCTTTTTCCATCATACACAAGTGGTCAGCCAGCAAGCTTTTCTTTTTTTCTTTTTTCCCTTTTGGTCCAGTGCGCTCCATGCGTGGGCTTGTCTCAGTTCCACTCAGGTTGAGATCAAATTGGCCCCATCCAGATGCTTCCGTCAAAAATAGTGCGCAGGGGCCAAATTCTTTCAGCTTTTGGAGCCAACCCACCAGGTTAATGGCTCTTTGTGAGCGGGCTGAAATGACGGTGATGATGTTACAGCTTCTAGAGTCACTTTAGTCCAATCAGAATCGTATGCAGAGACCACTTGTCACTATAAAAACATTCTAGAGGATTACAGATGTGTGCAAAATGTCTGTGTGGGCGTTTATGGGAGCTTATTCAAAACTGACCTTATTGACATTCCACCTCAGTTTAAGACATTAATGAACGTCATTACAATCAATTCATCATTGGATGGATTTCAGGTCTTCCTGGGTTCTCAGAGGAGTGCAAAATTAGAACCGCACCTGTGAAGCCAGTGACCCCCACACAGAAATCTAAAGTGCTTTTCAAAATGCCTCAATCTTCAATGTTCTTTATAAGGATTTTATATAATAGACAAGAGGTGAGCGATATGGAAATAAAATTCTAATACGATATGTTGTTGTACCCAGTTAGGGATTTTAATCATATTTTTGGCTCTGATTAAAGGTCATACTGAAAAAAAAAGATTAATAAACATACTTAATCTGGCTGTGAAGATAAATCAAAATCATAAGCAATTCATCACGATAGACTAAATCAATACAATACATTTCTACCCCATAATAAGAAAAAGAAGTTGCTCAGAATGGTGAAGGAAAATTATCTGTGCCTGCCAGAATCTTTTACAAACAAAAATCAAAAAATGTGAAGCGATCAGTCTAAATTCTGATTTTCCTAAAAAGTAAACCAAAAAAAAGTATCTAAGAATAAGAAATGCAAATATTGGAGTGTTTATGCATTTAAAAGATAAATATATTTAAAAAATAATGTTTTGAACCTTTTTAGGATTTCATAAGGCAAAGAGCTCAGCCAAATGAGCATGTTCCCACAGACCAAAGCTTGTTTTATACTAATTTTAAAACTAATAAAAATAGCCTGTAATCACAAGTTATTTTAGCTAATATATACACATGCCAGTACTCTCTATTCAAAACACCTCTCACCTATATTTCATTGTTTTGATTAGGAAATTGAAATTGGAAAACTCAACACTGTTACATACATAAATCATGTTTAAAATAGTTTAGCAAAAAGCCAGGAGCTGTCCTTGAAAAACATAATTTTTTTTTTTCCTTATGCTGTAATCTGCTCTATACCTTAGCAAATGTGAACTTATTTCTACTTTTAGCTAAAATCCTCAACCTCATAACATTCAACAGTCAAGCACTGCTCAGAGGACCCTACAAATTATTCCTTTCCCTCCTGAGAAGGATAGTGTGCTTTGGTTCAAATCAATCCAACCACTGACCCAACCACTACTTCCCAGAGGTTCCTGTTTCCCCTCCTGAACGTTTTCCTGCAGCTTCTGCAGAGTTCTTTAAATAAATCTTTTTATTTTTCCCTATTTTGTCTGACTGAATTATGGGTTTTCTGTCTGGCATTTTACAATAATTTAAGCTATGTAAGCATTTACCAACTACTGTCTGCTACATCAATGAATCTGTGATCGACCTCATGGTTTCTTGAAGAAAGCTGCGGAAACACATTTGCCTGGATTACTTAAACCAGGCTTGTCATACCTACTTACCTACTGTATAACATCTACGTTCTGCAAAAAAGGCCATCAAGAAACCAAATAAATTATATTGTGTCATGATTTTACTAAGACCAAACAGGGAGACCAGGGAAAAGGTTTAACAGTTTTTATTGAGGAGATAATTCAGAGAGGAGTGTTGCTCTGAACACTGCTCAACCGGAACTGAAAAGTGAGGGAAAGACACAGCGGTTAGTTCAGGCTCAGTGGGAAATTTGACTCGTGAACTTGGAGAAGAGGATTTGGTTTCTGACTCACATTTCCAGAGAAGTTGTTGAATCCTTGAGTCCAATCTGTATGCTGTAGTTCCAGTGTGTGTCTGATTCGGTGGAGGGCGGAACAGGGTTTACCCAGAATGCGGTTGTTATAGGTGAACGGAGAAACTGACTGCCACTCAGATTTCCTGCAGCACTTGAACGGGTCGTAGTGGAGATTAATCCCTTCTCAGTGCGCGAGGCTCAAACGATCTCTTGGGGAAAGTGGATCCAAACCACCTGTTTGAACCCAAGCTCAGTTTGTAGTCAGTTGATCCTTCCAGGGAGAGAAGGTCCAAAAATCCAGTTTGCAGGATGACTTCCCAAACTGGCAAATACTCTGGCATTGAGGTAGTGGCAGTCAGCAGCTTAAGAACGCGCTGTTAACGAGGAAACCATCAGCAGTGTGTGTGAGGAGGCGGACCAGAGCCAGGCGCCTCCTGATGGCGGAAGGGAGACAAACACAGAAACACAAACACACAGACAGGAGTCCTGACATATTGCACTTTCAAATCCTTTTTTTATATGCAAACATGCAAATACTGTGATTCTGCTGGAAAACTGTTGTAGTTTTGTTTAATTTTCTGGGAACTATGTTAAAACAGTGGAATAGGGTTTGGCAAATATAGAAAGTACCTGTTTACTTCAACCTACACCCTTTCAGTCATTGTATGATTTATGATCCTGTTTGTATTATGATGTGTATTTTGTAGACCGAATAAACTATCTGAATCTGAGAAAAATCTGACATGACCGAACGTCCTGAGTCTTGCTTGGAATTTGTGAAATGGATGAAGCTAGGAACTGATTATTCTTGGTCAAGTGTGGCTTAATCTGTTTATCTCAGAATTCAAATTTCTGCTTTTTGAAACAGCTCTCTGGAGAGGTGAGTCATAATGTTTCTCGCTGTCATGCAAATGTTTTGTGTGGTGAATAACTAACATTGCTCATCATTCTGAAAACACTATATAACCACTGTGAAACATGAGACGTTGCAATATCACTTTGTCAGGGATGCTTTGCTTTGCCGGGGACAGTGAAGCTGCTTTGAGTTCATAAGATGGGTTGAAATATGTGTGACATTCCTGGAAGACAAACTGTTGATAGACTGCAAAAGACCTGAGACAGGCACAGAGATTTACCTTGCAGCAAACTCAAAAACCCAAAGCCAAATATGCAGTCTAAACGTTAAGAGAAAAGTATGTTCATTGTTTGATGGCCTTGTCATTTTACTGGTTTAAAGTCAGAATAGAAGCCAACATGAGTATCTAACTGGCAGGAGAACCATTCAGGTTAAGCAAAGGCAGGCAGAAGGAAACAGGAATGACACAGGTCTATATCAGGAAGCCAAAACTAGAAAGTTTAGACAGTTTACCTAAAAAATTGGCCTTCAAGAATCTGGAGGCTAACAACAGGGAGAGCCAGGAATAAATAGTGGTCAGCCTAGGCACAACATCTCCCAATAATGGCATTGCTGCAGGTGTAACTTGATTTCCAGCCAAGCAAAGGGAGGAAGGAGTAACCTTATGGGACTGCACACAGCAGCTTCTCAGGCAGGAAAAGACAGAAATCATTACACTAAGAGGGGTGAAATACAAGTGAAAAACTGTCAATAAAAATGTATGCCTAGATATCTAAATTTGTTAATGTAAGTCAATATACATAATTACATACAAGAACTATATGTTTCCCTTGTCACTTCTTACAGATATGTAACATCAGATGTTTCATCTTTGAAAATTAAAGTTTAGAATTTACAAATACAAGTTACGGCCTGTTTGTGTGTCTTCATTTTCCACCACCAGGAGGTGTCCTGTCTTCGCTGTCTCTCCCTGCACACCTGCGGCTCATTGGATTCTATCTGGAGGAGTATTTGAGCAGTGGACTGTCACTACCTCGATGCCAGAGTGTTTGCCAGTTTTGGGTACTCTAGCCAAGCTGAGTTTAGCTGAGTCCAACCTGAGCTTTGTTTCTCTGAGTCTGACAAGTTTTTTGTCTTTGCTTCCTGGCAGCAAGCTTTTCCTGTGTTACTGGATTCCTGGACCTTCTCTCCCCTGGAAGGAAAAAACCGAGTTACACTGAGCAGGGGGAAAACCTCCACATGTTCCGTTCAAGTACCCATCGGAAATCCAAGTGACAGTCCGCTCCATTACTTCTCCGGGTCCAACGCTTGTCAACCTGTCCGCCCTCCAACATGTGCACTATTCTCTAGATTTACACCACACAGACGGGATTCAAGGACTAACAAGGCCCCCCTCTAACGTGAGTCCCATTCTTGCAAATCTAAGTGCTTCCAAGATTCCCACGGTACCTGAACTGACCACTGAACTTCCCTTCTCACTTCCAGTTCCGGGTTACCAGCTCACTGAGTTCCAGATCCAACTCCTGTTTTACCCCCTCAATAAACCTTCTCTGCATGTGGGTCAGATTCGTTAAACCGATCATGACAATTAATTATAAATTTATTAGTACAAATATACAACGGATGATTAAGCTGTTACACTATCTACCAGATGGTGGAGGTTATTCACACGAAGAAGAGGAATGAGAGGAAGAAAAAAAGATCAATTGTACATGATACTTTAACTGATATGTTGTGTTTTTTAACACATTTGCAGTACAGTAATTTCTTTATGAATTGTTCATCTTTTTCTACATTAGTGATTTGCACTTGTATTGTTACAAAGTTATTATTTTATAACTTATATTCTTTATTCATTAAATGTGCAATAAATAGTGGGAATTAAGGAGACTTGTTTTTATCGATTGCAAAACAAAAGACCTCTTTGGATAACTAAGTGTAACCAGTAATATGATTTATCACAATTATCTAATTTTGTTGCTTTGAAATAAAAAGCCTTGGGGTTTTAATGATATGCTCTGCATGGGAAAATATTTACTTGCAAAACCCAACATCCCAATTGTGCTCCAGCAGGTCCTGTAAGAGGATCTTGATGGATCGCAAAAGGTGTGAAGGTCATCTCTACAAGCGTTGGCAGCGTAAATTAAAGCATGTCCTCCTCGTACTGGGCTCTGTCCATCTGCAGGCCTTAAGGACATCCTGAGATAGCAGCTCCCGGTCACATCAAAGAGTTTCTAGCCTGAAAGGGATTTTTTTAAGGGAAGCAGAGGCTGTGGACACTGACATTCCTGGATATATTTTACAGGAACAATACTGCAGTAGCTCCGATGAGTGAAATTAAGACTTGGTATAAAGTTATTTATTTGACCTCCATTAAAAGTGTCCAATATTCTTACTTTTAATATTGTTAAACAGGACAAACGTGGGCCTCAATATAAAAATATTTCCTGTCTTTCTGCCTATCCTACTCTTCTTAGGAATCCGTCTCACATTACTCTGCAGTAGCTGTTGTTTGTCAAATAAAATCAGACCCAAGAGAAACTCAACAAGGTAGTTTTCCCTTTTCTCCAAAACTGCACTCCACTCTGATCCCATTTTCAAGGTTTCAGAGAGAAGTGTGCTCACAACCTTTCTTTCTCCTCACCCAAATTGTTATTTTAGGCCACCTGCAAAGCAGTTTCTTTCTGTTGTGTGTGTTTCAAGCCTGTAACACTTGTAAAACAAAAATGTCAAGACAAGAAGGAGGAAATGTGCATTGGCTTCCCCACATCCTCCCAAGACGGTTGTTGTGTTGAAGGAGGGATGCAGGCAGTGTGTTCAGGTATGAGTGTCATGTCAGAATGAGCTTGTTTGATGGTGTGGGAGCCTGCATGTCAAATTGTGTACCTGTGAGCAAGCCTAGTGAGTAATCCCTGTGTGAAATGGTCAGTAAAGCAGCTCTTCTCCATTCATCCCTCTTCCAGAGCCTCTTGTCTCTAGTGATTAGCGGCTCCTCTAGGAGTTATAAATCTTCGATTTCCATTCCACAATCAGCCAGGATGGGCCAAAGCTGAGGAGCTACACAGCATTAAATTATGTGAGACTTCCTGCTAAGGCTTTTTTGGATGTAGCATCTTAAGTAAATTGGATACCAGAGCCCCAGGCTCTGTGATTCAGGTCTGAAGCTCATAGTGGTTAGAACTCTGACCTGCAGTCCTGCCTTCTGTGGGAGCAGGAAGTATAGATGTATTTTACCTCTGAAAAGCATCACACAGAGGACCATTTAATCACAGTGTTTTCAGACCAAACTAAATGTTAAAAGCCTCATTCACCTGAAAGCAAGACGAACATCAATGTTAAAAAAATAAACTGTGATGTATTGAAAGTTCTACTTCTCTTTTATCTTACATCATTGGTGTTGCTGCTATTTTCCCTTGTCCACTACTGTGTAAATGTCCACAGCTGTATATTTATTATTTATTCTTAGAGTTCTTAAGTTCTATTCTTAAGTTATCTCTCAGTTATTATGTTATGTTATTTCTATACACTTTTAATGACCACTTTTGGTGTAACGCTTCTGCTGCTGTTATGCCATAATCGCCCAATTGTGGGACAATAAAGGTTTTCTATTGTATTCTAGTAAAAAAATGTAATACATATATTTTAGTAGTCATCACATTCAAATTTCATCCTTCCTTCAACCTTCCAGTGTAACTTTTCGAGGTAATTTATTGACAACCTTCCAGATGAGCGGTGAGCCTCTATCACATACCACAGCTTACATGAGTATCTTTGCTACCAATGTTCATCCCTTTATGACCACATTTTACTACCGTAATTAGTAAATGTATGTTAGGGTGAAATTTTTTAATTAGTGTTGCACTGATTCCAAAACCAGTATCAGGTGGGGCCCCGATCCAGCACTAAAATAGTGGTATCGGCATCGGCGAGTACCAACAAATAGGGCACTGATACCATTTTGACAGCCAAAAGTTTGTTCAACTATTGTCACCCATTCCTGGTAGGAAATAAAAAGTTGTACTGGATTCACTTTGAATTAATCTTTTTTTCCTGCTTCACAAAGGTAGGCAGCACTTGACAAAGCCATGATGGCAATTATTTTACATTCAAGTAGTAGTAGTAGTAACGCTGCCTATATCGAGCCCACGGCATTCTTAAGGACTCATCCCACCCAGCCCACAGATTGCTTTCTCTCCTACCCTCCGGCAGGCGGTTCAGGTGCCTCCGGACCAGAACCAGCAGACTAAAGAACAGCTTTTTCCCCAGAGCTGTCTGTTTACTGAACTCTAACCCTCACTCATGGACTCTACTCTCCTTCCTCACACCTACCACCATTTTGCTATTCTGTTCTGTTTTTTTTAAAAGACTGTAAAGTTCACCTGCACTCCTGACTGTTACTATTGTAACAATTCTTTTTATGCATCTTGCACTACTTACTTTGACTGATTAGTGATTTGCACTGCCGACTGCTTATATTTTCACTGCCGACTGTTTATTCATTGCAGCAATTGTTTACCTTTACATCTGCACTAACGTACTTTAACTGTAATATGAAATTACCTTCCACTGCACTTTAATTTAGATAGCTTCTGGCCAAACTCTATTTATTCATTTTATAGTAAAACCCATCTGTATATTATGCTATTGTACATAACTGTAAAAAACCTTTTTTTATAGTAATATCCATCTGTATATATATATCGGTGTACATATCCAGCTGTAAATTTAGTTCATAACACTAGTGATCTATATATTATATTCATTATTTATAATAGTATTCATCTCTATACTCATTCAGTAGAAATACCCATGTCCTGTATTTATGGAACCATTATTTATCCTGCACTTCTGGTTAGACCTAAACTGCATTTTGTTGCCTTGTACCTGTACATGTGTAATGACAATAAAGTTGACTCTAATGTAATCTAATGCAGTTCTTCATATATACACACACGCATCAATTTTAAACAGATGGTATCGGTATCTGCAGATCCTGCACAGCCAGGTATCGGGGCATAAAATTTAATCGGTGCAACACTAGTTTTAATTAGGAAAATGTTATTTACTCATGAAAATAAGTGAACAAAAACAGGATGCAAATAGAAGTTAATAATTAACAACTGTGCCTGAGGTTCCGCCCACTAAAATGAGAAGATCATGTGTTGTACAGTTCAAATTGTCATAAAATTATCCATGCAGGCCTATCTCATTATAAAGGAGGTAGAAATAGTATACATTTTTTTAAAATAATTATCATTAATACATAACTTTTTACAAACACGCTTTACAGTTTTTACACACAAGCATCTTACCCCCTAAATGCTACAAAAAGTGAAAAACTATTATTGAAAATAACTAATACCCCTGTGTCATTTAATACCTTTTTTTAAACATAGCAAACATTGTTTGTCGTCCTATTGCATTGATTTCTGGATGAAAAGCAGGCGGGGTTTTGAGGGCGGGACGACAAAGATTTGCAAAGCTGCAGAAAGGACAACAAGACAGTTGTCGCTTGACTCAGCTTTTGGAATCAGTTTTTGGAAGGATTAGACTTGGGGTTTTTCATCGAAACATGAGCAGAAGGAGGCTTTATGCCTATTCATTTTTAAGAAGGACGTATTCGCTGTTTTACCGACAGGCTGTTTGTTTACACTCCCCTACCAGCTTTCTGTCGCACTTACTATGTCACAGTCAGTTGCGTTCATTGGTCAGAAGCGTTAGGCCAATAGGCACAGACATGGTTTGAAAAAAACAACGGGTTGTTCTCATCAACAATCTTCCAATGTCTCATTCATCAGGGCCCAGACTAAATAACACATTTAATCTCACATTTAGTCTGGTTTATCGAGGCTATTGATTTGTGCCCACCTGCATAGAAAATGTTTTCTTTCTACTACTATTTAACTCTGCTATTGTTGACCGACAGTGCAAATATGTTTATGTGTGTTTACTGTTGTTATTGTACTAATACCTCAACTTTTGTGGCTTACAATGACCACAAGTATTTTTGCAAGTGATTTTACAAATAGCTTTGAGAAGTACTAAAAAAAGCCGCAAAAAATGCGCCCACAGTTTAATTTCAGATATGAAAAAATGCTTTGCATGAGGTAAATCGGCCACACATGAATGTGCACCATATGGTCATTAGAATATGATCTATATATTGCATAAGGCTCATACAAAAAACAAGCGTTGCAAACACAGTCTGCTGAATTGCAAAGACAAATAACTTTAAACCTTCTCTGAAGATCTGCTCTGCACATGTTTGCACCTGTTTTAAGATGTGCAAACCTTCTGAGTATCAGGCCCTTCATCTATACCCACTAAGTATAAGCATCATAAATAAACAGATCAATTGGTTTCTTACCTTAACATTGTGTCCCTGTTTGCATTTGGTAGGAACGGGAATTTTGGTAGGAACGTTTTCTAATTTTTTTCCCCCCGATAGGAGGCTCTGGTGAGGATGCACTTGAATTTAGAGTTGCTGTAGATGGGTTTATTTAATTAAAATTGTCTTGTTTTCAATCACACTGAGCTGTGTCTTTACAGTGAGGCCTTGCAGAACGGTCGGGCTCTTTTCTGTGTCCATTGTGGCCATCTGGCTTTCTGATAGTTCCACGGATGGTGCTGGATTTCTATTTTGGCTCAAAAACACAGAACACTAACAGAACAGACACTTAATGTATAAAATATTATTTCTATGATCAAATGGTTTTTACCCTATTTTCTATTGGCAAGTAATGTAACTATGTACCTTCAAGTTAAATTTGATCTATCATCCCTTTACGTAGCAATCCTAAAAGTCCCCAACCATCTGCAGCTGAAGCTCAATAAAAAGAGGCTGCACACATATTTGCATAGTTAAGGTCTGCAGATGTAGATGCAGTCAAACATTAAGTGCGGCTCATATTAAATGCATACAGACTTTCAAGCTTTCTATGTTTTAATGACTTGTGAAACCCAGACTGTGAGTGTGTTCACCTGTGCCAGTGCAGTCAGTCTGGCTTGTGTCCAAAGTTGCTTTGAGAAGAAGCAGAAATCAGCTCAGCCGCTGCAAACCCCACCCCCCCACCACCATCACCACCTCCCACCCAACTCAACCATCTATCCTTCTCTCCCTGACTACCCATCTCTCTACCCGCCCCTGCAGCCAACTCCCATTGGCCCTTAAGTCTGGGCTGTAAGAACCTCTGTCGTGACAAACTGGACTTGCACTTGCCTACTTTCTGAGTGCGTTTGCGTGTCCGCATTGTGTCTCTGCAGGTATGTGTGTGTATGTTCAGCGTGTACAGTGTCTGGAAGCCTGGCGTTTGTTATTCTCTCTACAGTCACACTGTCTTTCATCAGGGCCCGTCCTCCAGCCCACAGACTCTCAGTATATAGTTTCATAGTCCTGGGCCCCTGTCTGCCGGAGCACGTGGGTGGATGATTTCTAACACATGGGAACCTTGGGAGCCCACGCTTCACTGGAACAATGGAGGACCTGTCAGTATCAGGGCAATGGAGGAGGACGAGACCGCAAGCGGTGGTGATGTCACGATCTTTCACACCCACCCACACTATATACCCTCAACCCCCACCTCTTGGCTCCTGCTCATTCAGATGTAGGCACACATGCAAGGAGATTGCATGGAAATAAAAGCATCAACAACAGAAAAAATGAAGGAAGACTAGTAAAGCTTTTCCTCATTTTCTTTTTCTTACCGGACTGCAGGTGTGCATTATCCACAGATGTCCAAAAACACCAAAAGTATCCAAACATAAACGCCCAGATGCAGATAATTCTTTAAAGGGACTTAGTATATTAACTCTTTAACTTTAGTCAATCTTTAAAAATGCTCTTTCAGCATCAAAATTATATTTTCTTAATGTATTTTAAATGAACCCAGACCATTTTGATGTTTGTTTGTTTTTTAACATACTTTGATAGGATACAACAAATTGAAACAACATCACTGCTCTTACCATCACACTGGCATCCCATGCACCCTGACAAGCTGTTAAATGAGAAAGTTATGTCCCCTAAAAAGCTGTTGTGCCTCAGGGCTTCCTCACGGTTCTTTTCCTGGGAGCAAGTTGGTTACTACTCTTAACTCAAACTGGGTAAAATCATATAAAAAATGACTATAAAAACAGGAGTAAAAAAAGTTTATTCCAGATCAGGTCGTTACAGGACAGAGAAAATGCTTGGAGCTTGCAAAGCTGTGGGCTCAAAAATCACGTCCGTGAGCCGCCCGCCGTGGGCAAAGTTTGAGCCCCGAACAAGCGTCATCTCCTGCAACGTCTTATAGCTCATGAGGTCTATGTGTTTTGCATCATGTGGATGCTTAGCTGTCTGTATCCAGAAACTGACACACCACCAATGCCCTGACCTATATGCAGCTTGCCTCTATGCCTCAGGGTTGCAGATAAGCTCTCCACTATCAGACCCACGGCTCCAAGATATTGCCTATATCCTGTGTATTTTTAAAGACATGAAGGCTGTCCTGATGAGTTTAGATGACCTCCGTACACACAGTGACATTCAGAATGGGAAGGAAGGCCATCTACTCTCTCCTATCCGGCTAGCAAAGTAACAATGCACATGATGTATAAAAGCATAAACCTAACAGACTGTTTTAAGGTAAAATTGGAAGAAAAACAGGTCCAATGCGTCATTGATTTGACACAGTGTGTCCCAGCAAAGATTTACCAGTTTACCTGGTGTTTTCAAAGTTCAATAAAAAAAAAACAACTTTTTAAATGGGACATCACCTTCGACCTAGTTCAGAAAGTCAATGTACACTGTATAACGTCACACCATTCTGTTAAAAATTTAATTCTTAAACTAAAACAGTTGCTATTCTATCTAAGTAAAAAAGGATCTTTCTGAATTCTGCATGTTGCCCAAAAAACATACAGAATCTGTTTTAGAATTGATGCAACAAAGAAATCGGGTCATATGACATCATTAGGACATGTTATGAATATAAATAAATTAATATACAAATTAATATAGATAAACAATAGGTTCAAAAAAAGAACATGTTAATATTAATGGAGTGGGACAGAGTACTTCCAGGCACTGGCAAATGCGTCTCATTCAGTCCAACCACCATATATCACAGATCTATTTTGACTGGACCTACACATCAATTTGTAGACATACGTTGAAGTAAGAGACAGTAGAGTACAGCTGCTTTGGGGTAAATCAAAAACCGAAATGAAGAAATCCTGTGTAAATACTAGACAACTGCATGTGCAGGTTAGTTTTTAGACAAACTGAACAAATGTCCGGTTGCCCATAATTTAAGCCTGTTTTGTGAATACACAATTGCCAATCCCTAGAGTGAAGCAGTGAAAACAGCAATTGGCTTTAAGCAGCCAGGTGAAGTGTAGCAATGTTTAGTCACAGAGGGGTGTGTGTGTTTTTTTTTTATAAAAAACTTGGCTGTTACACTAGCATAAAAACTTTTTAGTTTTGGTGTATTTTGGGGCTTATCCACTGTCTGTTATCTTATTCTAAGTTTTCTTCAACCCACCTGCATTGGCCCCTGAAAACTTTGTCTTATTTCCTGACATGTGAGGCGTGACAGGCAAGACGTGGTCATGTGGGACAGAGATGTGCTTATCACACATTGTGCAGCATTTGATTTAACATTATGATTTAAACATATACATTTGGTTTTTCTAATTAAACCAATACTCTGACTAGGGGTGTGGGAAATAATCGTTTTGGCGATATATCGTGATATTCGGCTGCCCAATATAATATCGATCTTTCACTTCTTAGTATCGATTTTAAAAAAATGTTTACATAAAACATTGATGGGAAAATGGGCTACCTCTGCACCACAACTCTGGCAGAAAGCGTTGTGGGGCCCTTTAACTGTGCGTGCAGCACCAAATCTGTATTTTGAGGCCATCACAGTGGAAAACCCCAAACAACATGGATAATAATACCTAATCAATATTTTCTGATGAAAATATACAGCACTTGCTGTTTTATCTCATAATTTGATTTTTGATAGCTGGGGAAAATATGGCAATATATATAGTGATACTGCAATATCATGATAACTGTCGTGTCGTCACCAGAATACATTGAAGACATGTAATCGAATCATAGCTTACTTTCATGCCAATACTCACTCTAACTCTGACTGTAGATATGAGAAAACTAAGCATTTTTATTGTGGCCATTTCATGACTTCTTGAGTTTTCCTGCTTGGATCAGGAAATTTTAAACCATCAAATAATTTCACAATAGTAATTATAGTTATTTTTATTGAAATAATAGGCTCTATGAACAGCTCCACTACTTCCTGAATTTAAGGCAGCTCCTTTATTTCCTGTCTTTCATGATTGGATGCACTGATTAATCCAGGTGTGTATGACCTATGTAACTGGCCAAACACACCTGGATTAATCAGTTCGTCCAGTAATGAAAGACAGGAAACAAAGGAGCTGCCTTAAATTCTAGGAAGTAGTGGAGCTGTGCATAGAGCCCATTATGTTGTTGTATTGTTGACTATGTCTCTTTTCACCATTATTAAGCGCAAAACTGGCTCAAGCTCAGTCAAAGTAGTTCTGGAGTTATGTGAAAAGAACTTTTCAAGTCTTCGCATGGATTCTAATTTTGATTCAGACCTTAGACTCCAACACAAGAATATTCTCTAATTTCAACCATACAGTTTTAGCTCAGGCTGTATGCTTAGGGGTCTTTTTGCAAACTTAACACAGGTATCAGGCTCTAGAACTCAAGGGCACATGTCTAACACCTTTTAGACATCTCTCTGCTTCAAAATACTTAAATCAAATATTCTGTTCATTGGCAGTGGTCTGGAGAACTCGACTGCATCTGAGGAGGTAACTAAGCCATTTGATTGCTTTTTTGGACCAAGGACATCTCTACAAGCTGCAGGATACTGACCCTCAAGACATTTTTGACATTTTTTTATAATTCATCCTGAAGAAAACGGATGTCATGTGTTAAGGGTATTGTGTAGTTTTAATCTTCTGCATCAAAGCATGTTCCATGTTGACCAAAAAGCTAAATCTTGGTCTTAATCCACCAGAGCCCTTTCTTACAAATCTATGCCGTGCTCCCAACATGGTTTGTAGCTTTCAGGTTGGATGGAGGTTTGAAGGACCCAAATGCAGAGACTGAAGGCGAAGGTTGTTTCTTGCAGATTTAATAACAAAAGGAGATAACTGAAGCAGGATCCAAGCTAACAAAATCCATCCATCCATTTTCGGTCACGCTTATCCCAAGTGGGGTCGAGGGGGTGCTGGTGCCTATCTCCAGCTGTCTAGAGGCAGAGGCAGTATAAGAGGCAGGATACACCCTAGACAGGTCGCCATCCCATCGCAGGGCAACACGTAGACAAACAGGAAAAACAACCATTCACACACACACTCACACCTAGAATCGGCACTCACGGCCGGGAATCAAACCCAGAACCTGCTGCAAGGCGGCGGTGCTACCCACTGAGCCACTGAGCAGCCCCTAACAACGTCCGTAAAGTACAATTATAGTGTCTATATAAAGGGTAAATAAATGATGACAAACCAGCCAAGAGTGACTGAGCAAGAGTTACATAAATGGGAGAGAGAAACAAAGACCAGGCTAATCAGCAGATTGGTAGAAGGTGTGAACAGAGGAGCAAAGAAAGGAGCTAGGGAAAAGGAGACTGACACAAACGAACAACAGAGGGCAAACAAGAAATACCTAAGAACTCAAATGCAATCCAGCATAATCAGCACCTCCTCCATAGTCTCTTTACTACTTCTCTTATTTCATCCAAGCGCTGCCTGTCCCGAGCCCGTAACATCATCAGTGACCCCTCATACTCCCACCGTGGACTGTGCTCTCTGCTGCCCTCTGGGAAAAGGCTTCACAACATATGATGCAGACCCAGCAGGTTCTGTAACAGCTTTTTCCCTGCTGCCATGAGACTTTTGAAACTGTATTCACACTTGAAAAAATCATATTTATACTACCAACGTGGCGGATTTTTTTTTCATAATCCCTTGAAATAGAACACAACTTAATGCTCTGCTGCATTTTGCAACATATTTATTTATTTTGCACTGCACTGAACCTTCCCATATCAATGCATTTTGCACCATTACTTTAAACTGGTTTTCCTTTTCTCCTACACTGTCTACAATCTTGATCACTGCTGCACTTTATACCTAGTAATGTTCATTTAACTGTTGTAAGATGCTCATTCACTGAGCATCTTACAACTGGACTATTTATGAAAAAGTCTGAAATTGTTCAATTTACACTAATTTCAAAATAAAGTTTAATCTACTCCTATTCAGGAATAAACCTGGAGGTGTATTTCTGTCTAACTTAGAATTGCAAAACAAGGCCTGATTGTTTGAATTGTATTTGATACTTGTCTTCTCTGATCTCATGCAAATAAAAACTCCCAAAGGACTTATTTAGTCAAAACCAAACAGTTCCTCCATTCTATTTCTCTTCACTCAGATAAGTCAGACAAAGAAATGTACCCTTTGTTGATGCTGCAAAAACTGATCCAAGAATCTGTACTACGCATTAAATCTTCTTTTAAATCAAAATTTCACAGGCCTCAAAGTGGTTTCTACATCTGCATGCAGAAGAGAATGTGAGCCTTCAAATATTTTGCAGGTCTTTATGTGCAACATCCATGTCCTAAATCCCATTTAATTCCCAGAGGATAAAGCCTCTCCAGCTGCACACCACTTGCACGCCTAGTGGATAGCAATCTGACTTCCTGTAACACCTCTTCCTCCCTGAATGAGAGAAACAACTTCAGCCACATGTGGGCAGAGGATCATCTGGCCTGTCTACATGTTAGCAAGTTGGCAGAGTGAGCAAAACAAAGCTGGAAACTATATTTTTTCAAGCCTTGCAGAGCTGGAAAATAACTTACGTTACATCACCTTGTATCTTTTCTCACGTCTCAATATCTATTTCCATTCTGTTCATTTGCTTCTAAAAAAAAAACAGGCAACACAATACTGTTAAAGTGTAGGTGGGTTTCATGCATAATTGTTGGAGACTTTTGGAGTTTTGAAGTCAGTGAAAGGAAAAAGAGGTCAGTTCCCAGGAGTCTGTTGGAGACTACCATGAGGCGACAGCACACATCAGGTCCAGAGCGTGAGGAAAGCTATCAATCATCAGAGGCCCACAGGAGAAGGAGAAAGTAGCTGCAAGGGGGGAAACCAAACACTGAACTTAAACGCTTTATGTGCGTGTGTGCCTATTGTTAGCTGTCTGGCTTCATTGTGTTGTGGCGGTAGCTTCCACACCCTCTGCTTTCAGTGGAAGTCGGCATCTTCAGACACTTTCAAGAGGCCGGATCTGTAGGAGGGAAATGTTAAAAGCTCCTCTATTCATGCACATAAAGTAATAGAAGCAATTTAAAGCAAATCTTTATGATTTTTGCAATATATTATAGTTATTATAAAAAAGTACCTAAAGTTTCAATCTTGTCTTTTGTTATTTTTTTTTTTCGGTTACAAAAACACAATTCTGGACTTAATATCATTAGATATTTGCATATTATATAATGTATATCTGTGATACAGCAGAGAAATGGCTTCCTTTCAGCAATATATTTCTCAGGTTTCTGTTAGCGGTAAAAGCAACTGGCTGTCAAACACTCCACTTAAATCCAAACTTGTAACTCACACCTTTAGATTGACAGCACGCTCAAAACTTGACAGATGTTATTTTATTTTACCATTATTTTACTTCTTATTTTGGGGCTGCTTAAAGCTGAGCGATGCAACCATGAGAAGAAGCATCTTCTTCAATCTATCACAGAGCTACTAGGATCTGGCAACACCTGGAACTCCATCCCCATGACTTTAGCCTACTATTAGCATTGGTGGATGTGTGCAATTATTTCTGTTAATATATTAAACATTTTGATTAAAAAGTTTTAGCTACAACCTTTAAAATTAAAGGTGTTGTGGAGGATTTTTTAAAAGACCGAACCTCTCCAAATGTGTGTGCAAGAACATGCACAAGCCCATTGCTCCTTGTACACTCCCTGTTTAAAATGTGCTGTTCTTATTGCCCATACAAGCTTACTGAGTCCACATACAGCGGGGACTATATAGTCGACTTTATAGCAAACTCAGTTAACTGACTGTTCAGGCAGATGATCACTGCTTTTTGCCCCGTTTGGTCACGTAACTCCTCCACCATGCGGTGCCTGCACCATCTTTGTTATCAGTCGCCCCTATCGGATAGCAACAGCCTATGGCGAAGGCGGGCCGCCGTGACAGCAAATTCTGTAATGCTTTGCAAGGAGAGCTTTCCGCGCTAAGCATTCTGGGATATATCTGCATCTGCGGAGGCCTTTCTTTTCTTCTCCTACACTTCGTAGACACTTTTTTCTTACGACCTTGAGCCATTTTCGAAGAACCGGGATGAGAAAGGTGAGCTTCAATGACTGTCTGAAACTGTGGCTCACCACACATAAACGTATGACCAGAATGATTGACTATTAGGAGGACCACTTATTGAGATGATTCACCCGGAAATAAAAGATCGTCCTCTATACCTTTAATAGATGAAGTTAGATTTGACCAAAAATCGATTTGTAGGAAGCATGAATGAGCAAGGTAAGGGATTTGAATAAGTATGCCAAGAGCTAAACTGTGATTATGAAAATTCTGATTCAAAGCCATACCACCCCTGTTAATCACTTAGAACACCAAAAAATGAGGTGTAGAGAATCAAAACTTCCATTATGCCATTATGCAATGAAAGACTGTCTTGGGTGATGGCTTTGGTAGTGTAATGTTGAGCTATGTCTTGCTGGGAAATTGAGGCAAGCCATACAAATATTAAAAATTATGCTTCTAAATTCTCAAGATTTCAAATCAATCAGGCATCTGAAATGTGAACAAATGTGTCTAATTCCTTAAGGCCCAAACTCACTGCTTACATGTCTAAAATGATCTGTTGTTTACATCTTGGGTCAGATACTATGGCTCACCTTCAGGGATCAAATGCATTTTATGCCTTGAAAGGACAGGATTACTTTAGGTCTAGAGGAAGTACACATAGGACGGATAATTATGATGTCCTGCCTGGTTGGTGGAGAGTATTGTGGTTAAAAATGTGCACCCAAAAGTGTGCATTATTCACTCAGGTTTGTGTATTTTCCATCATTTAACAGAAATGATAAGCATTTCCTCTACTTCTTGAAAAAAGCAAAACTTGACCATTTTGTTTGTGCTGTTATCCCATAGAGTAATATAATATGGACCAAGGAAATATTTATTTATTTATTTATTTGAATAGGGACAATGCACATTAATGAACATCAGTATAAAAACAAATGTAAATATGCCGGATTATAGCTACAAAGCTAGTTTCCATCCGTAGTCCCTAGGCAGGCAAATATATAAGAAAGAACATAACATACAATACAAGCATCACACGGAAATGTTAAGAGTTTAGTGGTTACATGACTGGTTTGTTTTCATCTGTAGTTTGAGTTGGGCTTTGAAGCTGATCAGTGTAGGGCTCTCCCGTATGTGTAGAGGAAGACTGTTCATTGTAGGTTCATTTTCACACGATTGGACCCTTCAGAAAGATCTTTGACTGAACTTGTTTGTCTAAAGGGACAGCTTGTTATGCTGAGCAGCAGGGTCTGCGGCTATAACCTGAACAACCCCGGTATAACCTCTGCGTTTGTTTGATTGTTTGCTCTGGACAGGTGAGCTGCCTGCCGCTAACGGCAACACAGGCCATCATTGCAAACCATCTGTGGTCACAGTTTAGTGTTGACTTACTGCTTTCAAAACATCTCTCACCTTTCCCCAGAGGAATCCTGTTTGACCTGTGGCTCCAGCAAAGATCGGCTTCATGAGTAAAAAGCACTAATTGTCATTTTTGACTTTTGTAATTTTTCGCAAATTATTAAAATTAAATATCTTTTATTTTACTTTGCAACTGGAAATTCTGAACTTTTATTATCTGATGGGCAACCTCAGAAAGAGTGAGTTTTCTCATTGTCCATTTTCTATCTAGTTCAGTGCTTTATCTATGATCTATGCAGGATGCATGTGCAACCTGCTTAAAATGGGAATAGATGGAAAAGAAAGTGTTAAAGATGTTGTCACGTGGCTCTTAGTGTAAAGTCATTCTCCGGTAGTTCTAATTTAATCTAAAATCAATCATTCAGCTATTCATGTATATACATTTTCCTGTTCACCATTTCAAATTATCCCACTACAATATTTAAACTAATATTTAAACAATTTGATTTTTGCAGATATAGACCAATATAACCTAAAGAAGTCTCTCTTTTCCTCCTCTTAATATATATATACTATATATATATATATAGCATATATATATATATATATATATATATATAACAACAACAACAACCATAACAACAATATATACAACTAACAATAACCATATACATATATATATATATATAAAATTGATATTTTGTACATTTTGATGTTTTCAAGAAGAGAATAAATGTGTAATATAATAATATTCAGGGGCTGATATTTGATGATTGATTCAAAATAAAAAAATAATTTCACTCTTTTTCTTCTAAATAATTTTATAATTCCAGCGTTTTTTAATGTTTGATATTTAACAAGTAACCTCCTGTCACAATTTATCCTTGCTCTTTATTAGATGGAAAAGCCTTTATGGGAATTATGGAAATGAAATTTACCAAGGGTAGTTTTTTTTTTTTTTTTAGGCTGGTGCAACGATTACAGAGCTCTTTGTTTATTGAAAGAAATAAAAATAAAAATAAAAAGATTTGCAGTTATTTTAATTAATGATTAACAAAAGCTAAACATATAGTTAGTACAGTTTTCCCCATGAAACTGACTATATGATTTTCATTGACCTTATACAGGCTTAATCAGAGAAATTAGACCAAGACTCCATGATAATGCCAAGACAATCAAGAAGTTAATTTAAACAATAAGTAAACTAAAAGAAATAGAAATTTCAATGGCAATAGAATAGAGAAAACATTTTTTGGCAATCCAAGACACATTTTGGATAGATAGAAATCGAGGAACTATAATAGAGAAATAGTCATATAGGCTCTATCTGCCTTTTAATCTTGGTTTTTATCCAAAAATAAAATCAGCCGAAAAAAATAAATCCTGAAAGCAAGACAAAGGGTTTAAGTCATGACGGTAAAGACAGCCAAGTGCACAGATTATGTTAAGGGAGTAAGGAGTGGATGCTGGGGTGATGCTGGGGTTAAGCATGTGACCTTTGTACAGAGGCTTTCACCTTGGATGCAGCCGTCGCAGGTTTGAGTCCTGGACTTCTGGCCTTTGCCACATGTCACCCCCCTCTCTCTAATCTTAGATCCCATCTGCCCACTTAAAAACTAAAAAGGCCTAGTGGTATGCAGTACAATCCTGGTTTACTTTCACTCCTAAATAACAGCATATCGGACTTATTTGTATTACCTACCAACATCCACCAGCCCTTTCGCAGATCTATCTAAAAATTAAATCTACCTTTTAATCGAAAGGCAAATAACCTCTAAAGTTTGATTCAGTTCAATTCTGTTCAAAGATGCTTTGTTCTTTGTAGAAAAGAACTGGCCTTCTTGATCAGCTTACTTGGCTTCTTTAAAGAATTGCTCCAAAGCTGTTGTCTAGCAGATGATGGCACTCTCCACAACAGACAGAAGGAAGATATGTAACATCTGATCAATGAAACGATGACAGGACAGTAACCATTACTCCAGATGACAGGACTCTGCATTCTAAAGCCGGGCATACACTGGATGATTTTTCGCCCTTTTCTGACCGATTTTCCAGTCGTGCAAGAATTTCAGGATCGTTCGTCCTGTGTCGTGTAGTGTACAGGGGGTAATAAGGGGCCGATTAGCCTCTCACACCTACCTCCCGATGAGGAATTGTAAGATCGGGAGAAAATTTAACATGTTTTCATTTCATTCAGCCGTCGTAAGGTGGTTGTTAGCAAATCGCTCAGAGCGCAAACCAAGATTCCTCTTCTCTTCTTTCCCTCCTCTGAGGCGAAAACACAGAAGCATGGCGGGGGTGCGAGTGAAGCTGGGGTTCCTTCTGTAAAATTGACGAGACCGTAGCAGCCATGTTTGCTAAGCCATGTCTTTGTCCAAATACGTCGTTGCCTTTTCTTTTTTAGGGCTTTCAGCAAGACACAAATTGCTAAGCTGAGCGCGTTTCACTTTCTAGTAGGAAGCTTCATATTTAAAGGGAGAAAATTCCGGTTTTTAACACTTTTAGCCCATTTTCTGTAGTCTGTCCAGGATGAAATCCGGGAATGATTGACACGCAAAATTTTGACCAATTGGTCCTGTCTCTGCTATTTGGCTCAAGCTGCGAGAATCCCCTGGCTGCTTCAAGAATGAGAGCTTCCCATAGTGCATGTCCGATAATGTCGCTTAAAAACAACCTTAAGCGTTCTTTTTTTTAAAAATAATGCTTTACTCACCGGGTTGTCAGCGCTGTTCAATGGCGTTCCAAAAGAAGTTTAGATGAAAAACGTTCCTGTAGTGTTTTATTTAGCATTTTGTAAATCCCCTTGAGTTCTGTTGGAATAGTCAATATCCCTCGCCACCGGGAGCGGAAATGGGGGCCTGTTTGCGCTTAGTTGTAGTTTTTTCGCAAGGCCCAAGTGTGTTTCTGCTTCACTCTGTGTACTCGGCGTCAGGGGGTGCTAGCGTCTCTGTTAAACTTTACTTTAAAAAAACTCTGAAAATGGGAATCACGAAGGTGGATTCTTGAGGAGGACATATTGGACTATGACATTGACGAATTATAGAGACATTGTCTAGCCAACTAGTGATTCTGGGTGTTACAACGCTTCAGATTCGAATTGAGGAAGCGGAAGTTTATAGCGGTTGTGATGTATCGGGAAAAAATTAGATTCTGGGATTTACAAAATGCTAAATAAAACAAGACAGGAAACGGTTTATTCTTCACAGCTTTGAAATCATTAATAATGTCGTATGGCTACACCACAAAAGCACGTTAACCACAAAAAACGTTAAATTGTTCTAGGGTGATATCATGACACATTCAGCCTTTCTCCGAAACCTGCATGATCTAAACTGAATATAGCAGGAGCAAGTATAAATGAGGCCACGGTGTTGATCGACATTTCATCTAGACACCATGAGCTAAAAAATGGGTAAACAGAATTTCCTTTAACAGAAGGCATCAACACTTCTGCCTTTTTCCTCTTTTGCTGTTTTGGCTTCGGATGGAGCCGAGGTCGGTCGCGTCATCGTCACTCTTGAGCTGCGGTCCGGCGATGGATTTTACAGAGCATACAGCGTGTGCAGCAGGCAGGTCGCGGCATCAGAAGCGTCGGGGCTGATGATGCCTAGATGCTGGCCGTTGCAAAAATCTCACGGTATGCCGCCTGGTTTTGGTTGGAGTTAGTTAGTTAGATTAGTTAGTTAGTTAGTTGATTGATTGGTGGTTACGTTAGTTAGTTAGTTAGTTGGATTGAGTTAGTCTTGCCAAAAGATTACCCAAGAAGAAATTCTGTCTATTAGATTTAAGTCACTATTAAATTCCATTTCTATATAACTCAGTATAAATAAAGATCAGCATTGAATCAAACTGCAGTTTCTACTAATATATTTACTATAATTTCATCTTCTGTCTCATCTGTTGCATGGTTTTTGGAATGTTATTATCAGCAAAGTTTCTTCTGGGTTGAAAAACACATGCAATGCATATGGATTTGTGATGAAAGTTCAGAGACTTGTTTTTAGGTTTTATATCCAGATGAGTTGATGCAGCATCAATAGCTTTATGTTTTCTTCCACTATCCTTGGTACAAAAGTATCTACAAAATATGAATCGTAAAACAACCTTCTCATAATGTTGGTCGTGCATAAAAGAAATGTACAAGGAAGTCTTTATTCTGTAGTTGTAGCTTTAAAGTAATCTCCTAAGCCCTCAACACTTCCTACTGTCAGACTGTTGATTATTACGGCCATTTAACACCACATCAAACACTGTGGTGCATTAACCAGATACATGCTGGAATCTCAGGCCCCAGCTGGTGTGAAACCAGTGGAATGTATCCCTTTTCTTAATCCGCTCTCACAGAGGACAGACCCTTTCTTTCTGCCATACACCAGTTGAAGTCTAAGTCCAAAAATGCCACTGCCATGCTATATATCATCATCACCAGCTTCCTAACCCAACATTCAGTCATCATCACCCTGTCCTCTTCCATCATCTTGTTCCCATTGCCCTGCACAGAAATCTACAAACACATAGCCAGACAGGAAAGCTACCCTTACAGGCTGTGCTTTGAGTTTTTCTCTGTCTGAAGGGGAAGTTGGTGTCCACAAATGTCGACTACCTCGACTGTAAACCAATTCCTGCAAGGCTATCGAATATCAGCCCCCCCAGTGCCTGAGTTATTACAGCACGGCTGTTCACTCCAGTGTTTGCCCAGCGGGGCCTGGCCTGCTGTGGTCCAGGGCTGAGCTCTGCATTCAGTCAATTCACCCCTAAAAACACCCCCAAAAACAGCAAGCTTCCGCCACAGGTGTCTCAGACTTTCTCTTACTTCCCCAATCAGTCTTTTTCTGTCCTGACAGGCCTTTTAGTTGCTTGTTTTCTCCCTGCCTCACCTGCTTCCATGTTTATCTCTTCCTCAAGGTTTTTGCATTCTGAGCAGACTGTTTTTATTTGATTGGTGTACTCCCTCCATAATATCTTCCTTCAGACATGCAAAGCCAACCCTTTGTCTTTTTCTGTCACACAAGGACACAAAAACATTTATTCCTCATCACTCCTTTAGGGTTTCAAGTTTGAGCAGCTGGTTTGACCTCTAGATCTTTGGGGATGGGGATAGGCTAGAAGACGAAGGGTGAAAAAGGTGAGAATAGTAAAGGTCATTTTCAACACCAAAGGAATGTGATAAAGGTGTGTCTTGTCTGCTTAAAAAAATAGACCTTTTCATACCCTTTGAATTCCTGTTGCCCTTTTCCGTTTGACACTTAGCTAACACTAAAAGCTGCTTGAATGTTCAGCTTGTGCTTTTTTTATTTTTTTTTTTGATCAGCCACAAAATGTTTTCTCTGAAACCTGATTTAAAAGATATTAGTCATAGTACTTTGTAATATGGCTGTTAAAATATGTCTGATTTCAGAGACACCACAAAAGATTATTATTTCAGTAAAAAAAAAAAATCTCTGGTCTGGGAGAAACAGTCCTGCAACCTTTTGAAAGCAAAAGAACGGCTTCCTACCAGATCTCTGCAGATCTTGATGACATGCTTAAGGGATGTTTTACACATTTGATTCAGATGCATTGGAGAAGTAATGCATTAAGTACCTTGGCTCCACCACTGTGGACCATTCTTCATAGCTTAAAAAACACCACAAGTTAGATTCCTCTATAGCAACAGGACATTGTGTGTTGTATACAAGAAAAGCAAGAAAAACTCCCAAAATTGGTACCTGATTTCATTTGTTGTTGTTTTTTTTTTTTTTTTTTAGCATAACTAATGGAATTACATTTTTTGTGAATTTATTTAAGCCCATTAAACATATTTTCATTTTCCACATTACAACCACAAACTTCAGCTTGTTTTGAGAGGTTTTTATGTGACTGCAATTCCAGGTTATAGTTAGGGTACCGTGCAATTAGAGGTTTGTGTGTGATAAAAAAATTGAAAGGAGTGCTAATAATCTGGCAAGGCAAAGTTCAAATATTTCAATTAATGGGACTGATCATGGGTAAGAAGTTATTAAAGCTTTGTAGATCTTTTCTACCACGATCCAAAGAAAGCGAGAAAGTGCAAATCTGTCCAAAATGGTAGCACCACCTCTCCCTCAGTTGTCCTGCTGGGTGGGAGGCCATGTTGTTTGTGTTGTGTAACTACTGTTGGTGAACCAAAGCAGCACCAGCAGTGATAGAGGACAAAGATCACAGCTTTGTGGAGAATATTTCCTTAAACTAATCTGACCATGGTTTATATTATCCGGGAGGATGCAGACAAGGGCCTCTTTTGCTTGACCCTTAGAAGAAAAAAAAAAAACGGTAGACACTTTTAGGGAAACCTGATCTGGAATGAAAACAACAATGAAGTCATATCTTTATTTTAGGTAGTCAGCAGGAGCACATATCTATGATATCCAGAGAAGAGAAAGGGGGGGCAGTGTGGACTGCACCCCCATCCAATTCCTCATCCCTCAACCTCCACCCACTCCTCCATATTTCTCTCTACTGAGTTGTTTTCTGAATTCCTGCCAGGAAAGTTTAATGGCTGTGGAATTTGGACAGGAAAAAAGCGGCTCTGGAAGTTTCAGAGGAAGTGGGGATTTGTGCCTCACGAAGGCAGCACCTCTGTTTGTGTTCTACCGGTCTGACAGACAGGGAGAGAGAGAGAGGGAGAGCGGCGGAGACTGGGAATGAAAGACAGAGGAAGATCGTCAGAGAGCTTTTCCATCTAAAGGCTCAGGCCTCGTGGGGGAGGTAGACCTCAGACAGACAGGCCGTGATCGTTTGACCCCTCAAACATGTGACCATGCATAAAACAATGTACAGACGTACTGTTTTACACACACCCACTCACTTACCAAAGATGCTCAACTCATGCACATACACGTACAAATGGGATCAGATTTGCAAGCTGGAGTGGCACGCAAAACCACATGAGCACACGTAGCCGCAGACGCCTCCACACAATATCTACATAACCACCTTAATATGAAAGAAAGGTCTCCACCAATCATGGACCAGACCAACAGAACCAAATGTTAACTTTGCATTTTAATCTTTTTTTTTTTTTTTTGGAAAAAGAGGGAAAAGACTAACATAAATATTCTTAATCTATTAAACCTTGATGCTAGTGGATATAAAGAGAAAAATGTAAGTTAGAGAGTCTTAGCGGTCTACTGGATTCTTGGAATAGAACCAAAATGAGACAAGTCCTCCTTTTCTATGTTTTAGATCAGGCTTCTTTTCCAACTACCCCTACAGAAATAACATTTGTACTGTATAAAATACATGGATTTCAAAAAGTAACCAGTTAAAACAAACAGTGCCTTTTCCCCCCAACTTTTATCCCTGAAATTGTGTTACCTGTCGCCCTTGTTTCAAATCATTTTTGAGTTCTTACTGTTAAATTGTATGTATTGTCCAATTGTTTATTTGAATTCTTATTCGGATTAGTTGGAGACATACACTAGGCTATATCAGCCCCACGAAAATATTTTTTTCACCAGCCGCCACTGGGTAGTGCGTAGACTCCAGTCCGGCGTGCCACGGATGACATCATACACACGCTGCTTTATTTTTTAAAAATATAAAAATAAAAATATAACTAACTGCGGATGTCTGGGGACAGTGATTCGCCTACATGTTATGAATGCTGGCGTACCATAAAGACTAAATTATGAACAGTTTAGTTTGTGCCTTCAACCCGTTGCCCATAGGAAGGCGTTACTTGGATATAACAAAACCGAATATCTTTAGAAAGGCTCCAAATGACACAAAACTAATATGGGTGAGTAGAACATGATGTAATAACGTAGTAAAATCAAAGGGGCCAATGTAAAAAATAAACAGTGTTCCCCTTTAAAGTTATAGTGGAGGATTTTTGTGAATTTTTTTTAAAAGCCCTCCCCACTCCGTCTTGGAGACGGCCTGAGACTCCCCCATCACTTCACACTTTTAAAGGCTTGGCACTAACTTACTTCGACTGAATTCATAATTGCTGCCTTTTTGTTCCCATTGTCAAGCTACTAAGAATGAATTATTTAAGTATGATATTTTTCAAATGTATTTGTGTTTAGGATCATTGTCCTTTTGAAATCTATTTAAAGCTTCAGCTGTTAAACAGATTAGACCAAAAGGGAGGCTCAAACCATAACCTTGACAGCTGATATGAGGTGTTTGTGCTGTGTTGGGTTTTCTAAAAAAACAACCACAGACATAAGTTTCTTCTACGCTTTGCAAGGAGGGACATGAATTCAGAAGCCTGGTTGTTTGTTCATTTTATTTATGTGCTTATAATTAGCTAAATATCAGCTTGCTTTTGTTACCTTCCCTTCCCTAAAACCAATAATAAGCATCAAGGGAACTTTACCACTTAGTAAAGATCATTGTTTAAAACATAATGGTAATATGTAATATGTGACATGTCATAAACTTAAGGTTAGATTTAAATCATACATTCATGAAACTGTTGAACAACCTGATAGATTTTTTGATGATGTTCTGATAAGAAAATCTAGAATTCAGAGTGACTGAATTTCTTAAAGCTTAAAGCTGTATACATATTTTCAATAAAGCAATTTTTTGTTATAAGTTTTCATGGTTTGTCCTATAATGGGTTTGTTCTGCTATGCTTTTGTTGAGTCCATTTAACCCACCTTAACTGCTGTTGGTGGTCAGTGTCAGGGCTCTGCCCTCTGTTTAAGTTTATTTTTAGTTTTCTTTGTAATTCTGTGTCTTTTATAGTTGTTTTCTGGTAGTTTTGTGGTTTTGAGTTGCTCTCTGTTCCCCCCCTGTGTTTGTTTCTTTTCCTCTTGGCTTCCTTCTGATTAGTTCTATTCACACCTGCTCCATATTAGCTCATTAGCCCATCCATTGTTCTGTTCCCCATATATACACCACCTCTGCGGTTCTTCATTGCTGGTTCCTTGTTGTTTTGTTTCTTTGTCGTCTCTTTTTGCCCCATGTGCGTTTTCCCTGAGGTTTTCTGATTTTTGGTTTTCAGTATTTTTATTTTTGTATTTTTACTCCTGGTTGCCTCTGGAGCTTTAATTAATCAGCAAAACTCTTCTCTGCCTCCTCTTCCCTGCATTTAGGTCCTTAACCAACCTCCACCAAACCTTGACAGTCAGAGGTCCATTTGTTGTGGCAGCCTCCCTTTTATCAGTCCAACCAAATGAAGCTAACCCATTACATAGATTACAGGCATGTCTAAAGACTTAAAAACCTGAATGATACCCAACTTTTCTGCTCCTGAATACAGGCAATGCAGAGGTTATAGTCTTTGGACCAGATTCTTTGAAAAATAAGCTGATTAGTCAGTAACTTCATTTGGATGGGATTAAACTGATTTCAGATAAAGTAAAAAATCTTGGTGTTATTTTCGATCAGGGCCTGTCAATTAAATCCCATATCAAAGAGGTTTCTAGAATTTCCTTCTCTCATCCGCCCAGAATATTGCAAAAATTAGAAATCTCCTGTCCAGGGGTGAAGCTGAGAAACTAGTCCATGCATTTGTTACTTCAAGGCTAAACAATTGTAATTCTTTACTATCAGGAAGTCCACAAACTGTAGTTAAAAAGCCTTCAGCTGATCCAAAATGCTGCAGCCAGAGTTCTGATGAAAATTAAAAAGAGAGATCATATATCTCTCCTATCCTGGCTTCTCTTCATTGGCTTCCTGTTAAATCCAGAATAGAATTTAAAATCCTCCTTCTCACATATAAAGCCTTAAATGGCCAAGCTCCATCTGATATCAGAGATCTGATTGTTCCATATGTTCCTAACAGAGCACTTGGCTCTCAATCTGCAGGTTTACTAGTGGTTCCTAGAATTTCTAAAAGTAGAATGGGGAGGCAGATCTTTTTTAGTTATCAGGCTCCTCTCCTGTGGAACCAACTACCAGTTTTAGTCCGTGAGGCAGACACCTGTCTACTTTTTAAGGCTAGGCTTAAAACTTTCCTTTTACGGCCATATAAAGGAGGGACTATCTCTACTATTATATATCTCTATATAGTTATGCTGCTATATAGGTTTGGACTTCTAGAGGACATAGGGACACATCATTTCATCATCATTCTGCTTCATTCTATCTCTATATTCTCCTATTCTGCAGAATCTGTTAGTTCAATCTCCTAACGTTCTGCTCTCTCTGCTTTTCCTCAGAGTAGCTTTGGTCTCGTCTGTTCCTCTTAGGCTGTGACACCATCCTGGGGAGACACATCAACTGTGCTGCTGCAATCAACACCTTTGTTTATAGATGTTGGAGATCAGCCTGTTTTTCAGTGTAGTCCTGTTTCTCTGTCGATGCAATCAACTGGTTTTCCTTAGATAGAAAAATTTTAATCGAATTGACTGTATGATCTGGTGAAGTGTAAAGTGCCTTGAGATGACAAGTGTTGTGAATTGGGGCTATAGAAATAAACTGAATCACTATCGATAGTGTGGGAATGTATGAAGAACTGAATATAGTGTAAACCAGTTTGAGTTCCGTCTTGAAAAAGCTCTCTATAAGTAGAGGCCCTTTTTAATTCAGTGACTGAGTTGTGCTAGTTTTTACACAATGTTTCCATTTTGGCTTCATCTTTATTATTTCTCTCTTAATGTTTGTGGTGAGACTTCATTTGTTTGTTGTTGTTTTTGGTTTTCCTACATGAGTTTAGATTTAATTTATCTTAGAACCAGTTAACGGCCATATCAGATTTGTACAGGTCTTTGTACATTATTATTTATAAAGCTGTCTTAAACAATTAAGAAGTAAAGTTTCTGCCTTGGTCAGTTCTTGGGCAGGCAAAGAATGAGGATTTTTTCTTGCATACCTTTTGTTAGATGTATTTTGCTTTTGTTTTTTTTACTTTACCCTCAAGATGTGTCTTTAAACAGAAAACTGAAGCTAGATGGAAATGTAATGCTTTTGATAACATAAAAACTTTAATAGGCTAAACTTTCCAACAACAATTTCTTGGCTGCTGTGTATAATCCATAAAATCCCAAGAGGAGTTTTCACTGGGAATGCATTCTACAAAAGAAAAAACATTAAAAAATGACTTATAATCTTGCTTTTGCTTCTAGAGGCATATATCTTGCAGCTGTATCTGCAGTAAAATGTTGCCTAAAAATGCTACCTATTTTTTAATCAGTTAAAGAAATCAAATATAAATGCATTTCTTTTGAAAGACTCATTATTTTTCATTACTTGTATAAAATCCCAATAAAAATCCGAATGAAATACAGTTTTTTGCAGTTGTAGTGTAACAACATCTGAAAAAGTACTTTCCAATTTTGTTTGTGAACTGTCTCTCCCAACACAGATTTCCATAAAGCCTTTGTACATTTGTGGTTTTGCCCTCCCACTCATCCTTGGGACCAGGACTCGATCATGTCATCATTTTAATGGCTGTACATCTTCTCAGCTCCCCATTCTTCACCTTACACCTCGCCAAGCTTGAGCCAAGAGACAGATGGGTAGACATGGGGACAGACAGGCCAGGCGCCCTGAGCCAGCCAGTCAGCTAACTAACCAGTCAGTCAGTCCTGGAAACAAGGCCTTGATACTGGAGACAACTGTATCCATTACACACTTGCACCCTTCCTTGATCCTGCATCATGGCACCAGCTACCAGGGGATCTTTAACACTCCCTTAGACTCGCACATGTGTGCTACATCCTCCAAACATGCAAGGAAAGGCAGAAGAATTGATGGGGACACATTTAACCCTCATCACTCTGAGAGCCACTCAGCAGAACATTCGGTATGAAGCACCACTATCAGTGGATAAACTGAAGCATATGTTTGCTTTTTGTGTTTAATCAATCATCACTTGCATCCGCTGGACATTTGAGATCATTTTTGAGATAAGGACTGCATGTTCAAAGCTCCCCTCATTCTGTGGCTATAAGCCATAAGGGGGGGAGGGTTGCGATGAAAATAAAAGCCCAAAAATGTTAAAATTAAAATGATTTTGACTGTTGAATATCAATAAAGCAGAAATGTATAAGTATAAAAATATAAAACTACATTTATGAGCTACTTTAGATAATGTCCGTCATGGTTTTATTTAAAGCTCGGACCCACATACAGAGAAACCAATTCAGAGAGACCAGGGGAAAAGGTTTAACAGGTTTTATTGAAGAGATAAAGCACGGTGCAGTGTTGCTCTGAACTCTGAGCTCAGCGGCGGAACTGGAAGGTGAGGTGAAGACACAGCAATAGTTCAGGCTCAGTGGGAAATTTCATTCGTGGATTTGGAGAAGATCTGGTTGTTGACTCACGCTTCCAGAGAAGTTGTAGAATCTTTGACTCCAATCTGTGTGCTGTATTCCAGTGTTAGTCTAATTCGGTGGAGGGGCGGAACAGGGTTTGCCCAAAACACGGTAGGTTGTAGGTTAAACTGACTGCCACTCAGATTTCCTGCGGTACTTGAACGGGTCGTTGTGGAGACGATTCCCTTGCTCAGTAAGTTTAAACTCAGCGTCCTCTCTGGGAAACTGGATCCAAACCTCCAGCTTGAATTCCCAGCTCAGTTTGAGGCCCAGTTGATCCCTCCAGGGAGTGAAGGTCCGAAAGGTCCAGTTTTTAGGATAACTTCCTGCCGAGAGGGAAAGACAAAAAACAAAATTTAAACTCAGGTTGACAAGAACTGGTACCCAAAACTGGCAAATACTCTGGCGTCGAGGTAGTGGCAATCAGCAGCTTAAGAACACTCCGTTAACGAGGTAACCATCAGCAGGTGTGTGAGGAGGCGAACCGGAACCAGGCGAAACACTCCTGTTGGTGGAAGGGAGACAAACACAAAAACAACACACACAGACAGGAGCCTTGACAATGTCTGCAAATTTTTTATGTCAAGGATAAACATATCCAGTTTATGCTGCTGAAAAAGGAATACTTCATTTTATTTCTGTATTGTATTGAAAGTTGAAACTGTTTCTAATAACCAGTTCTAATATTGATAGGTTAGTGTAGCATTTAATACAATACTGTGGGAAAGCAGTATTGCAGGTGTTCTTAGAAGAACATGTTAAAGACAAAACACTTGAGAGTGGGTAAGGAAGTTGACCTTTAAACAAGACAAAAACCCTAAACTGAGCCATAATGTTTAGGTCATTGAACATTTTAAAAGATCAAGTTCAACAGTTAAATCATACTGGGTATTGGTGGAAAGACTTGTTTTATTTTTATTTTTAAGTATACGAGAACTTGTAGAAATGTAATTTTATTGATGTGTAAAATTCGTAGAGACATCGAGCTGCAACTACGGCCAAATTGGGTTTAATGAAATAATGAGTAATGTCTAAGGTATTCCACATTTTTTCTGAATTTTTATTTGTAAATATAATTTCAAACTTTACATCTATGGACTTTTTGTGCAAGTCTTTCAATAAAATCCCATAAATATACCATAACCTTAGAGATGATGAAAGTTTGAAAGGATAGTTTTTTAATAACGTAAATTATTGTACACTTTTATTTATCATAACAATAATGAGAAATATTACAGCTAGTGTGAGAGTTTTTGCTTTCTTTAAAGTAAAATATTTTGGCATGTCTACTCTTTACTGTCATTGAAACAGTGCTGACTTTCACACTTCTAAAGACAAACATTTGCAAACGGAGAAATCCAAATCAACAAATGGCCTCAACACCAGTAAAGAAATGGACAGTGGTAGACTTTAAACCCATTAAGTCCAACTCAGGGCAGTTAGACATAAAAGCATCCCTGCTGTGTCTGAAACACAACATTTGACACCCCAGCCTGACACGGAAAAAACAAGCTTTTGGCACCTGGTCCCCTCCTAAACAAACTGGTAGCTCTGGGGAGACATATGTGGGGCCTAATTTTGATAGAAGAAAAAATATTCCAAAACTTCACATCAAGTTTGACGTGAGGAATTCCTCCACATGGAAAGTATTAAAGTATGTTGAACCCTGGTGTTCTTATAGTCCTGAGAGCAACAGTCATTGAGTAAAGCAGCTCTCAATACCATGTGTTGCTGGCAATCATGGTGTTTTTTACACACTGCTAATGTTACTGGTGTAGGTATCTGTAGAGATTAGCAATCCTGTCAGATCACAAGATTGAAAAAACTCATTAATTATAAACACATATTCTTCAAGCTGGCTTTAAGTAACAAATTTCCCATTGATTCAAGAAACTGTAACTATATGTTCACCGAATATTTTTCTAAAACTTGTTCCATCTTTACAGTTCTGCAAGTAAAAATTCCCCCCATTGCAAACATATCCTGCTTTGTATTACTTTTTTTTAATCAGATCCAAATATCCATCAAACAAAGTGTGCTTTCATACAAAGATCACCTTAGTGAATTGAATTACTACCCTATTAAATTGTTAGCTTACTATTAAAAGGTTAACTTTTCAGAATCCAGCTTATCTTGGCATACTCCAATCTGCTAGCTGACCTACAGAATCAAGAAATGTCTTGAACAGAACCAGTCTGTCAATCTGGTTCTGTTCACCATAAAATTTTAAAAGTGAGACCTCATGGTTTACTAGCAATTTCTAAGAATGTAAAAAAAAAAAATAATAACTGTGGTAAAGTCTCCCAGGAGAGGGAGACCAAACAAAAGGACTTTAAAAGCAAGACAGCTCATCAAAGGCATCACAAAGGCGCCGAAGGACTGGAGACCTCACAAGCTTTAGTTAATGGTCACTGTTTATAATTAAAAATAATAGAGATAGGTTGAGCAAACTTGTACCAATGGGAGAATTTCAAGGCTAAAACCTCTATTGATTAGCCTGACGTAGTCCAATGACAATTCTAGTCAGAATATGAGTCTGATACTGCTCCCATAGAGCTGTGATTATGGGGCGTGTTTTGAAACGAACCAGGAAAAAAAATGCCTCTGCACTCAGTTGGATAGACCTACAACCAATTGGAGCAACGGAGTGCGTGGACGTATGTTAAGCAACGCCAGTAGTTGTTGTCAACAAAATCAAAGCGTGCAGTTGCACACCTAAATCTAGAATAAGAAGATGAGCCTTGATCGCGTTTCTCTGTTCCTCTTTTAAAATTAATTTGTTGTCGATATCTTCTAGAACAGACCTAATAGCAGAATCTACTCACCTCAACTCTCCAGCTGCAGCCATTAGTTGTTGTCACCCAAGCGCCGCTTTGCAGACGTGGTTGATTACGTTACTGTTGATCATCTGTCCATCATCGTATAAAGCCCGCCCTGACAATTTGAGTGGCCCGCCAGATATTGTGCAGCAGCATACCACGCTACTATTGAGCAATGCCAGACCGAACTTCCCGACCTCAAACGCTGTGGGCGGGACTAAGTTCGAATGGCACCCAGGCTACCTATTGATAACAACTGAACAAAATAGCATGTCTTCAATTTTTTTTATCTTGTCTATATTCTCCAAAACTTTTGAAAAGTAAATGCACTGATAAGAAAATACTTACGCTTTGGAAATTGTACATTCCATGAATTCGGTCTAAAGGCTACTTTACGATAAATAATATAATGCTGGGCCAACATCTGGTGGCTTTAGCAGGATAATCTGGGGCTTCTTCAGCCCCATTTTCACTACCGTTTTGAAACTTGTGCGAGAACAGTCCAAGCACAGAAACCGAGATAAATGTTGGGTGTAAATGGAAAGCAATTGAACTGAACTGCGTAAAAGCTAGTACTAGTTCAACAGTAGGGCTCGACACGGTTCTGTTGTGGCTCGGCTCTCTGAAAACAAAGCAAGAGCAGATAGCATCTCCTCATTTTGAGGATTTTCTGGCGTGTCCAGCATGGATCTCTTCACCTGTCCACAACACCAACTTCTTCTTAAGGCTGATTTATACTTCGAAAACCACGTCCTCTGTGTAGGTGTCGCAGTTGAACAAAAAGCCACCCCCGCCTCCTCAAGAGACAGACACTCTGCTGTACCTCTCCCAAATTGTAACTGACCGCAGACGGTGCATTGCAGCAGACAGGAGGCCGGCTTGTTTTGTTTTTATGACCAAAATTGCGGAAAACAACTTGTGAAGTTTGACCAGCTAGAAGATCGAGGTGTGCGAGAACGATGGGACCCTTTTTCCACTTGGATCCCCGCATTATTTTTCAGCCGTCTTGTCTTTCGTTATTGGACTAAACTTGCCCCCACTTCATCGCCGACCGTATCTAGACCCACAGAGTATAGCACAGACCACGCTTCAATATTGAGCATAAATCAAAAATGTCTCCTTCAAGCTCACTGTGACACACTGCTGCAGGAGTATAACCAGCCCTTTAGCCTGTTGGCATCAAAAGAGCGTGGTGGGACCTTGGATGATGCCGAGACCAGCCCTCATTGATATTTTGGCGGAGGACGCTATCCAGGCACATCAGTTACTGAATGTTATGGGTGCTGACATTTTTTTTTTTGCGTAATTCCAGCCTTGAGAGCTGTAGTATCGTAGACCATTGATAGGAGACGAGTAACTGTCTTAAATGGTTGTAAGAACCAAGCTTGGCGCGGTTAACCAATCCAACTTGGCACGGATCAGTTTCAGAGGGGTAGTGTAAATGAGGCAGATGATTCTTCCTGACCTGCAAGACATTTCACAACCAAGCTGTGAAACTTCCTGCGTAGATTTTATAGCTCTATCCTCAAGGAGATCTTTTACCTCATTTTAAGCACACTTTGGTTATACAAAAGAACATAATCCAAAGCACACTTCACACTATAAATGCCTCAAAAAAGGAGCCATTTAGAGTAGCCTAGTCAAAGTCCAGACATAAATCAGACCGAGATGCTTTAGTATGACCTTAGCCAAGCACTGATCAAAATCCCTCTGATGTGTCTAAATAAAATAAAAAAAGGAAATAGCTCTCCAATAAAAACAGTTGTAATTCTGAAACGATCTAATGATAATTTCAAAAATATAAGAAAATAAAAAATTTATTTTTTGTTTAAACATAACATAAGACATTTAAGGTTTAAATATAGAAAATAAAGCCCAAATGGGATACATTTTTGAGGGGGCAATTCTTTCTTCACCACAATAGTTACAGCTCATTTTTTACAATTACATTTCATCAGAAAATGATCTGTGCATATGATTGTCCTTAAATTGTTTGAAATGATGCATGTTTGTTTAACTGATTACATTGAAACCCTCACCTTAACCAGAAGAATTTGTCATCTTTACTCAGTGCTTCACAGATCCATTTCATGTCATGTATTTGTGTAATTTCAATGATGTAACATGCTCTCTGTGGACATAAGAAACCACAAACTTGGTCACAGCTTACATTCAACAGAACCTGAAGAAGGTAATAAATCAGCTTTTTTTTTCTCAGGAAATGGGGTCTCCTGTGAACTTTCTGACCAGAAGGCCAACATGTATGTCCCACACATGTTCAAGGCCTCTTAAGACAACTCTTTTCATTTATACATTTACCCACAATCTGACCGATAAATCTGTTGGATTTTGGTCACTGTCATGCTTGCTGAAATGGGGAAAGTTTGCACAGCGAGTCGCTACCTATTTTAGGGGGTTCCATAGTGAACCAAGCTAAGTCGAAATTGAAGCACAGTGGCTGAGCTTGTTTACTCAGCTGTGGAGCTCCCGGGGTCCAAGGGAAATAGGGGACGTGTTCAGGGCCTCATTAATCATGACTACTTCGGAGGAGATAAACAGGCAGCGCCCAGCAGGGATGCTGCACTGAGGTAGACAGAGAGGTAGAACAAGAGGAGGTGGGGTGGTTGGAAGGCCAGAAGGCGTTATGATGGGGGGAAGAGGACAGGAGACAGAACACTTGCACACTGGGGGATACACAATAACACTCGCTCTTTGGTTCCGCATCTGCATGGCTTTGCAGGCTTGTAAATCTGCACTTCAGTCCTTTTCTGTCCGGATACGGTGCAAGTGTGTGAACCCACTGTCGTTCACTGTTTGTATGCAGTCAGACCCCTATCAGGACATTTATTTCAAAGTTATTACTCAAATTTAGTTGTTTTGGTCTATCTTTAAACCTCCAACTAGTTTGCTGGCATAAAACTCTGTTGAAACTGTTGAATTGTGCTGCAAGTTGTTAACCTGCTTGTTAAAATAAAACCTCAGCCAAGTAAGATCTATTCATTTACCCCTTTATCTGATACATAAATTGCCCCCGACCTCATTCTCTCTCTTCCAGAGCTCCCAGTTCTCCACACTGCTACGATTTAGAACATTGTTTTCAGAATAATTACCTCCAATCCTTATATAGAAATGTTCTTTAATGTTATATTGCATGAGATGACTTTCATCAGGTTTTGGAGTAAATTCATAAACATTCCAGTTACATTTTGGGTGAAAGTGATCCAATATTTCATTTTTGAGGTACAGTTTTATTCCAGGGACCTCCAAGCAACAATGGGTACAGCTCCTAATGGAAAACCAGCCGTGGAAGACATTCAAAACTTTAGCTTATACAAATGTTCTTGTATTACTGTTTAATTTGATTTGTTTCATTTTCTGTTTATCACTTCTAAAATTAGTAACTTTCTTAGGTTTCTTTCTTTCCAAGATTTAGCCTTTTGGTCAACATTGAACATTGCTTTGATGCAGAAGATTAAATCTACAAGGATAAATAAGAAAATGTAATGCTTGAAAACAATATGTAAGGCGGGAGGACATGCTTTATTTCTCGAGGGTCACTATCCTGCAGTTTGTAGAGATGTCTTTTGTCCTAAAAAACAGAATCAAATGCTTAGTTACCTCCTCAGATGCAGTCGAGTTCTCCAGAGTCCTGCAAATGAACAGAATATTTGATTTAGGTGTATTGAAGCAGAGACGTCTAAAAGTTGTAAGACATTTGAAAAGAAAAACAGGAAATAAATAAATCCCACAGCCAAGCATTAAAAGGTTTTTCCATGAGGGATAAACATCTGGCGTCTGCAATGTTCTATAAATTTTATAATTTAAAATACTACCATGTGATTTCATAACTTTAGGTTTGCATTATGCCAACATTTTGAATAAGCAGACTTCCTCTTTCCACTTAAAACTGAATCAAGCACAGGAATCAATTTGATTTTCCAACTGCTTTTAAACATGCTGGGACACATGTTAAACCAATAAAAGGGTTCATCCCATAAAACTGGAGTGGAAGAGCTCAGTTTTCTAGGGAACAGCCAATGGTTTGACTTAGGTGCTGCATGGTGAAACAATGAAGCATTTACCTTTTTTAAAAAATCAAGCCAAACAATTAAATTCCCCTTACATGTATTTTTCCAGCAAAACAATGTTAGAGGTAAAACTTAGAATGCTTTATTAAAAAATATTGTAATAAAAGTATTTATTTCAGTTAATATCCATGATAATGGCTTTAATTTAACGAAAACCCCAAATCTGGTGCTCAAGAAATTAAGATACATAAGACAAGTGAAAAGAATACTTTTACCGTAATACACAAACGTGGGCCTAATAAAAAAATGTATGTACTGTACCGTATAAATGCTAAAAATTTTAATTAATAACCATGATTCTGCTTTGTTGATCTGTACCACTCTTGTCTGCCACTTGGGTCAGTTTCTCAAAGGTTTAACAAACTTAGATTTAAATCCTCAATTATCTAGCCTAAGGTTGGAAACTGAGTTTTCGGTTTCATAATGGCTGCTGTGAGTTAGGCCCCGTCCACACAAAGTCAAAATGAACACGAAACGCCAATATTTTCCAGAACGTTTGTCGTAACCAAGACGGACGCGAAAAATAAATGCGATGCGACCACCACCTAATGCATGAAAACGCTGCAAAATGTATTCTGCAAGGCCTGTAGGTGGCACTGTGGTGCCAAAGCAAAAAATAGGCTGCGAACAGGCAAATCTAAATGTTGGGCATGCACAGTAATATTTATACAACAACCAAACCAGAAAACCGGAAAATGGTGCCCTGTGGTCCATTTTCGCGGTTCAGTCAAATTGGAGGTGATGAACTATGTCGCCGATATTTGCTCTGTGTTCTTCCTGGAGATATTCCAGAAGAAGATGATTCTGTTGTAAGCCCGCACAGGGTGAGAGTAGCATGAGCAGCAACCATTCAACATACAGTACGGCGCCATTGTTGTTGTGGATACTGTGTCACAAGCATGGCTATTGTAAAGTTTAGAGGCTTACGCTTATGACGCGATGTGTGTAAAAAAAAAATGCAGTTAGAGCTTAAAAGATGGAGCGCCAAAACGGCGTTTTCAAAAATCTTCCCACTCTGGAAGGCTTAAAAAAATGATCGCTATTGGACCCAAACGCCGGGCTTCATATGGATGAGAGGCTGGTTTGGTGAAAAAATTTGTGAATTTAGGCCAGGGTTTGACTTCGTGGTGGACGGGGCCTTAGTTTAAATCACCTCTTAAGTAGGTCCACTCAGAGCTGAGCTCATACATTACAAATATGAAAGAAAAGCCCTTATCAATGAAGTCCTGATGAGTAACCATGACAACAGGGAACAAGTAGTGCTTTCTTTTGCACCAATGGAACTAGAGATTTTAATGCAGAATTGAAAAATAAGAGATTGTGTTTAAGTCAGCAGCTGCAAAGCAGAGGAAGATGGCGTAGGAGAAGATCGCCTCTCAAGTTAATGTAGAAGTTTATATAAATTCTTCTGCAAACCATTTGAACATTTATTAAAAGTATTTCCCAGCATGTTTAAAAGCTGTGGAACTAACATCCCATAAAATATTTTAGAAAGATCGCACATCACACTCCAATAACACACTCAGGATGGTGGTGAGAGCATCTACATTAACAACAGCTGATAAAATAACATTCTCCCAATAACTTTTTGAGAGGCACCTTTTTTGTGAGCTAAAATGTTTACTGTCAAAATATAGACTAATGTATATCTATTGATTATGCAAACAGGAAGGCTAAAGTAGACCTGATTAGAGGCACTAAGGCTCCTGAAATAAAGTAAAGAGCAGATAGAAGACAGTTTCAGGCCTTCCACCGGTGTTATTCACTTGCATGTCCAGGTCTACATCCCTCCCAACTTTGACCAATCACTTGTAGCTCCAACACTTCAGATGACAACCATTTTACGGCCAATCAGCAACAATAATTATGCATCATAAATGGAGCAGGTCCTAGCAATGGCAATCCACTGCAGCTTAAACCACTTCAAGCTCAAAACCAAGGAATCAAGTGAAATCGTTTTTGACTTCTGGAAGTATGACACTGCACTCATTGTCTCCCTTCTTGTTTGACCCCTGGCTGTGCTTTGACCAGGTACAGACACTAATGTGTTGCCATTTGCCTCCCACTGCTAGGAAAGCACTTCAGTGTAACTCCTGTCTCAATCTCTCTCTCCCACATGCTGATCTTGCTGAGACGTGAGAGGGAGCTTCTTAGGATCTGCTGCTGGCTCTTGACAATCCCTGGTTGTGCACCGAACATGTATTGCTTCTAAAGGCCTGCTGGTTATCCCTTCTGTCGGACATCCCCACTTGTCCCTGCTGTTGTGGTCAAACGGTCCAACATTACTGATTGATGGCAGCATCGCTTCTTGCACATATCATCTTTTTCTCAATTAATTTCTTGCCAATTTAGGAGACGGATTAAAATAGGCCTTCAATTTGAGATTTCTATATATTTTTATTCTTTTTTTTCTGAAATCATGGAACAACCTTACCATGTTTTGACAAGATTTAAATGGGATTTGCTGACTAATCCTCAAAAAAATTTGGTTATTTTAGCTGCTTGTGCAAAATTTTCTTCACTGGCTTTTGCTTCCACTCAACCTTCCAGTAAACACTTTTAACGACAATCCCATTAAAAAGACCGACCTTCAGAATCATAGGAGGTGTTTCAGATATTACAGGCTAACAATGGAACCAAACTACCCCATTCATCGGTTCCCATTTGCATGTTTCCAAGCAATACAAGGCCGTGGTCTATATAAAGACTCAAAGCCCCCGGCCCAACACCTAAGTCAAACCCTGGCCTAAATCAAAGCACACATTTTTCACCAAACCAGCCTCTCATCCATACAAAAGCCGCGTTTCGGGTCTGTGTAAACCATCTCTTTTTATTCAGCCTTCAGAGTGGGAAGATTTTGAAACGCCGCTTCGGCTTTCCATCTTTTAAGCTCTAACCGCATTTTTTCTTACACGCATGCGCCATAAAGGCCGCCTCTAAAACACGCATGCTGCGCCATACACAGTATCACAACAACAATGGCCGCACTGTGTTGAATGGTTGCTGCTCATGCAACTCACCCTGCTGCTGTCGGGTTTACAACAGAATCTTTTTCTCCAGGAAGAACAGAGCAATATCGACGCATAGTTCATCACCTCAATTTGACTGAACTACACTAAAATGGACCCAAGAGGGAAACCATGGGATAAATATTAGTGCGCATGCCCAACATTTTCGCTAAGCCTGTTTTCGCTTTATTTTGCTTTGGGCACCACAGCCACTTACAGGCCTGGCATACATTTTGCAGCGCTGCTTCATGCATTCGTGTGGTCGTATGACATTTATTTTACACCTCCGCCTTTACTTTACAAACGCTCTTGAAAATATTAGCCGCTGCGTGTTCGCTTTGACTTTCGTGTGGATCGGGCCTCAAACTCACTGCTAATCCAGACATTTGAATTGAGAAAGCTTCAAATCTTGGAAACCAAGTCCAGTGGATATTTTTTTAAACTTTTACGGAATAAACACTAGCAACAATTTAGCTTACCCTTCTTATAGAAAGTGTCACTATGTAAATTAGAAGCAACAATGACTTTAAAAAAAAAAAAAAAAAAAAAGCAGATCCTTTCTATTATTTACGATAGTTAAAAAAATGTTGGTGTGGTTAATTAAATTAATTAGCTTGTCAGTCATATTCTAATTTATGTAAATATGACTTGTATTGCATGCAAGAGAAGCAAATATAATTTATGTAAAGCAAGCAGTGCTAACAAATATTTTGTTTTCTAATCTTTTACAGTCTTTTTATGAAAACATGTATTGTGAAAATCCAAAAAGCAATAAGTCGTCTCTCCTGCAAAATAAGGCTGCTATGATATAAAGCACATGGCCTGCTCCACTGATTAATGACAAGCTCTATCTTTTAAAAACTTTAACCACAAATATTGAGCTTATTTAATGCCAATGAAATTTTAACTCGACCCCACTGGCTCAAATCCCAACAGATCTCTCCATTTTTTCTATGTTACTTGCATGCTTCTTGTCTTTCTCATTAGGAGAAAAGTGTATTCATTCGCTTCTGTCAATCTGTCATGAGGACGAGACACACAGTCACAGCAATGTTATTCTACACCCCCGCTCCCTGAGAGGAGGAAAAAAAAGACGACCTTGATGAAATTAAAAAAAAAAAAGTTATTACCTGCTTCTGCTTTCCTCGGCCTGCACTCTGTTCTCCTGACAAGCTCTTTTTATCAGAGCAGGCAAGATTTCACTCATCTCCTGCTCAATGTTTCAACATAAAGAGAGAATAAATATCACTATTGGGGGGGGGATACAGGACCAATCAGTTTCTGAGAGCTGACAAATGCAATAAGCTGGAGGTGTATTTCAGAGCTCTCTCAAAATGGGTTTTAAGATATTATATTACTATGTTTATATAGGTCTATGTCTTAGTTATAGTCTGTGTGCACGTGTGTGTGTTTACATGCCCCTTTCTGCGCCTGTGTGCACGTGTCCTTGTGCGGAACGCTAATTACTCATGATAGGCTCGGAAAAGTGACATCATTACCAGATTGGGTGGATTTCCTTCAAAGGTCAAATGAGTGGGCATGACTGCCGCGCTTCTCCCAGACATAGAGAATAAAAGCAGAAGTTTGGAGGTAAACTATAGTGTGTGGGTTCCGATATCTTTAGAGTGGTGAAAGTTTCTGAGAAAGATGCTTATTTTATAATTATAGTGCTTTAGTTAGATGTAATTTCATATATTTAGACTTAGCCAAAAATACAAAAGGGTTTCTAAAGCATCCTAAAAAGGAAGTTGTGAAAAAAGGAGACATCACTTATTTATTAATAATATTTTAGCATAATTATCAATTTATTAATTATTTAGACATAGACATAGACAGTACTTTATTGATCCCTTGGAAAGACTCCCTCCGGAAATTAAGGTTACCAGCAGCTTACAGGGCAAAAAAGTATTAAGTTAAATTAAGTTAAAATTAAGCAACAAAAAAATATTAAGTTAAATTAAAATTAAGCAAAATACAAATATTATTCACATGAACAGGCTCATAATTCTAAATTTGATACTGTAGGGTCTAAATCCACTTGTTATAAAAACATTTGTTTTGTCAAATCAACATTATTTTGTTAAATATTTCCCTTCTGTTTTTAAAGAGTAAGGCACATCAAGCTCTCTATTTCTAGAAATGACATTGCTAAAACTTCATATATCTATATTCATAAACTTTCTTAGCTCAAAAATAAAAGAAAACCAAAAAATATATATATTTTGTACTGAAAGTGTTACATTAAAACAAAGGTTAACGTTCAAGATCACCAGATGCTGTTTTAATGCTTAGCAATCAGCTTTTGAAACAAAGTTTATTTTTTTCTGTTTCAAGCTGCCAAAACTAAGGTCCTTACTGTGAAAATTAAATATTTTCCAGTTGTTTAAGGAGTGGCCTTTTTTATGAAATGCATACAATTTTTTATCTTCTAAAACATAAGATCAGTGCAAACATTTTCTGCAGCTCAAAAGAAAATCTTTAGAATTGACCTAACAATAATAATCGTTAAGCCACTTTATAGACGGATTAGAGTAAATGTCCTGTTTGTCCTTTATTTTTTGCATTATTAATACATGTGGATGACAGTGGTTTTCCTAATAAAATAGATGCTCAGCTATTTTTCAACAAGAATAATTTGTTGTATTCTATTCCATTCATAATTTTTATAATATTCCTGGCAATATTGGAAGTCTAAATCTTTTTTTTTCTGTTACTTAATAGTAGCCACTCTGATTCAATAAAATGTATAGAAAAACCGCATTGAAGTTGTGATTCAAAGAAAAACATATTTTCTTTTAGTCCAACTCTTTTTTGTTTCTGCATTTTTTTATTTTATTTTATTTTATTTTTTTTTCCTACTTGCTTTTGATTCTGTTTTATCTTCCTGTATTATAATCATGTAAAGTACTTTGCATTGTCTTTGTACTGAATTGTGCTATACAAATAAATTTGCCTTGCCTTACCTTACATCAGCACAGATTAATAAGTAAATGAAGTAGAACAATGCTCCTTTTAATTATTAATTTGTTTCTAATCCAATCAATATGCTTATTACAGATGTTAACAACAAATTATATATATATAGACCAAGTGCAAGCACCTGCATCCAAATTCAAGTAGGTATTTAATGGAAAGTAAGATGTTATTTGTTATAGAAAATTAGAGCACAGATAACATAATGAGAACCAAGAAACTGCAGAAGGTTCGAGGACAAAGATGAACAGAAATTTTAAAAAGGATTATGCAGTAAAAAATATCCTTAACCGTAACAACCTCATAGATGAAAATCTAAACTGTTGGTACAAGTTTAAATATATCAAGATCATCATTAGCCTAATCTGGCCTGTCGAAGAAAGAAAAAAAATAAAGGTTAGCTTGTTAACTCTGGATAAGTGGCAGAGATTCGCAGTTTAGATAACAGAATCTGTTTTAGATAAAATAGCATTAAATTCCACAACAAAACTACATTAAGCTGTGTGACTGTAACATGATAACAAGTAGAAAAGGATCAAATGCTTTATGTATTTTGTAAGACAGTAGATGGGTATGTGGAAATATGTCTGTAAATACTGCTATTACTTCTAGGTAGAGTGTATCATAAATTATAAAGAAGGACCTAGGAGATGAAAATGAAGCAAAGCAGTGACATCAAGTCATAAGAACAGCATGATTTTGCTGCTACTACTCTTTAAACATGCTAAGTTGTTCTTTTTGCAGGGCATTCAATAGTTTTTATCTGTGTGTATTATTTCAACAGGTTCCAATTAAATGTAATATATATTTCCTATAATGACTTACAATGTTATAATTCCCAATGTTCCAATGTAATTTCAAATGCATGTATATTTCCTGTTTTCCCAGATGTATTATACATTTAAGCACGGAAATTAGCATTTTATTGCATAAAAGGTAACACTATAGAAGCCCAAAGTTATGAAGAGACTACATTATGTTTTGACCAACACACTTTACTAAATATAATAAGATGTACTATAGAGCTCACCTACTGAAACTTTTGATTTTTTTGTCAAATGCTGCAAAATAAAATAACAAATCTATAACATTTATATTTTCTGTGGTCCGTGGGCTTCTTTACAGCAGCTTGCTGATGCCACCTTGTGTTTATACATGTAATTGTTTTTTTGTTTCTTCTTGCTTGTTAATATAGACATTTTATTTCCTTTATTTAACCAGATTTTTAAAAACCTGAGATCTAGAGCTAATTTGCAAGGAGGAGCTGGGTTTAAAATCTGAAGCACGCTTAAAAATATTGAGACAGTCTAACATATATAAAAGACAATAAAAAATATTCAAACATTCAAACCATTTCATGCAGCAGAAGCCTGCATGAAATCATCCGCAGGATGCTTGTTTCCCTTAGGTGTGTGTAAAAAAGGCTATTTCCTCCTCACAGTCACTACGTTTTCTGGGTAAAGGTCAGATAGATACAAGAATAATGAGCGAGATCATTATTTGGTAATCTTTGTAAAAATCTGAACTTAACATACATAAAGATTTGGGGAAAAAAAAATGGGACCTTTGGAGTAGACTGAATGAATTCATTAATTAATTAATGAATATGACTTTATTACTGTAAATAATTACAAACTGAACCTATATAAACATTGTGTATAATTATCATTACTTATATGTACAATTTGATGCTTAGGTCGGAAAAGGGGAATGAAGAATTAAAATTATAGATAAGGATAATTATTTAACATCAACAGTTCTTCTATTTCTATACCTTATGAGTCCTTACTACCTCAAAAGTGAATTATTAAGTTAGCAAATAAATCAGTTATGTCTATACAAGTACACATTCACACCTGCCTACACAGGTCTTAATTCATACAATTATTATCCACATGATCAGAACCATTGCAAATATACAGGAGTTTCCCAAAAACATTTAACCTAAACCATTAGGTGTTAGAAGCAAACCTTAAAACTGCAAATAAAAGTTGTCTGAACTTCTGAGTTTGTGGAAAATGTATCCCAAATTAAAAGTAAACAATAAATCTAACCGACCTAAATAAGGATGAGTTTAGCTTGATTTGATATTTCTTAAGAAAGTTGGTGTCTTTTCATGCAGTATTAGTACATATTTGCTTTTAATTGTACATGTGACCAAAACAATATCAATGCAAATGTTCTTAACAGGTTTCAAATGGATATAAAAACTGCAAACTAAGTAAGTCTCTGGAATATTCTTGTATAAATAATTTACTTCTTGTCTTTACAGAACCGCTGGAGTTCATTTAAACTGGGTGGTTTCTTGGCCATGACCTGGCTTTAAAGCATTAGCTATAAATCTTCATTAGAGTTGAGGCTGGAGCCAATCCAGCATCATGTTAGCCTGCTTTCTTTGTTCCAAAACCAGCTGTTATTTGTCTTTCAATGTAAATATATATAAGTATATATATATATATATATATATATATATATATGTTAAGCAGCAGGCATATATATATATATATATATATATATATATGTATATATATATATATAAGAGCATATAAGCAGTATATATAAGGCATAAGTATATAGTGTTAAGGTTGGAGTATATATATATATATGTTGTTGGGTTGTTGCTATACATACAAGCATACATATACATATATATATATATATATATACATATATATATACATACATATACATATACATATATGTTTCTAAGCTTTGTTGTTGAAATATTGTTACATGCTGCTATTATTACATACATACATACATGTATGGGTGGGTGTACATATTATTGCCATATTATTATTATTAATATATATATATATATATATATATATATATATATATATATATATATATATATATATATATATATATATATATATATATATATATATATATATATATATATATATATATATATATATATATATATATATATATATAAGTAAGTATAAGTGTATATATGAGTATATATATATATATATATATATATATATATATATATATATAGTATATATAAAGTAGAAAGAAAGAAGTATAAGGAGCATACAGTTGTTAAGCATAACAATGAGTAGTAAGGAAATCTATAATTTCAGTATTGGCTACATACATACATGTTGCTGCTGCTGTTGCTGCTGTTGCTGCTGCTGTTGCTGCTGGCCTGCTCCTGCTGCTGTCCCATTGTTGCTGTTGGCTGCTGGCTGCTGGTTGGCTAGCTGGCTGGCTGGCTGGCTACACAGTGTGGCGATGGATTGCTGGCTGGCTGGTTGGCTGGCTATATATATATATATATATATATATATATATATATATATATATATATATATATATATATATATATATATATAGTATATATATATATATATATATATATATATATATATATATATATATATGTTATATATATATATATATATATATATATATATATATATATATATAATTTAATTTAATCCCAGATCTGAAGATTAAATCATTTAAATGGCCCTTGGTAAAAAATAAATAAAATAAAATAAAATACATAATAATAATAAAATCAGTGTTTTTCATTGAAAATAGAAATAATCTAGGTCAGCATGTACTTTTATGTATTTACCCTGATAATTGCATAATATGTAGGCCCAACCATGGGTATTTTTAAAAGGGTTGGAGTGTTTGCCTAGTGGATAGAGCAGTGCGCTTGTGCTCTGGGAAGGTTGCAATTACCCAGCCTGCACTCTCAATTCCTGAGCAAAAACCCTTAACCCCCACACTGCTCCCCTGGGTGCCTCACAATGGCAGCCCACTGCTCCCCAAGGGGATGGGTTAAATGCAGAGATTGAATTTCCCCAATGTGGGACAATAAAGGGATTTAGACACAAAATCGTCTTACTGTCGCTTATACTTTTTAGTAGTTTTGTTTTTAGCTGCATTTTTCTGCTTTTATTTGTTTGCTTTTAACTTGAAGTCAGTTTTCATACTTTTCCATTTAACCAGACATGCCTTCTATCAGGGAACAAAACATTATTCAATCAAAAAATAATATTTTTCTGATCCTCTACTTACCTCAGCTAATGTCAGGCATATATCTGAACACTAGGGGGCGTCAGTGAACCACTTCACTGTTAAAAGAGGCCCACTTGTCTTAATACAACAAAACAAACTGTTGAAGCATTCAAACAGCAACAAAAAATGTAAATTTGTGAATTTATATTACTACAAAAAAAAATGTCATATATATTTTTAGCTCTAGATATGTTACCAATAAATACAAGTGGGACTTAACACTGTTAATGTTAAATAAATTTTTGTGAAGAACAAGAGTTTCTTCCAAATGTGTTTCATTTGATGACATATATATATATATATATATATATATATATATATATATATATATATATATATATATATATATATATATATATATATATATATATATATATATATATTAATGGACATTAATAATTAAGATGATTAAAGAAAAAGAATAATGATAAAATGATTGATAAGGAAAAGTAAGGGAAGTTGAACTGTACCAAAAGTGAACTGATAGTTGCATATGTGACCACAGTATGTTGACAGAGAAAACAATTAGGATTCTTCATTTCCTTCCATAAAGCTTTACCAGAATGAGTGCATAAAACCCCGGCCATTAACGAGGACACTGAACATGACTGACACATTTACAGTTTTCTGTGCTCTTCTAATATTTACTCAAACCAAATAGAACAGCAGTGATTTCAGTCACATCCCACAGTGTTGCCGGGGGACGTCACCATAAACCTTATCGTCAACTTCCACCATCTGTTATCAAAGGTAAAGCTCTGAACACAATGACTGAACTTCAGTATAATGTAAAGATTTTTTTTTCTCACCATCAATTCATTGTAAGGATTGGCTATTCACTAATGCTTCAGGACAGGAAGAGTATCTTGTCGGAGCAGAGTCCACTGGATATGATGATCATTCATAGGTTCTGATTGTTTACTTTCGTTTAGTCATCTGACACATAGGAAATAGTGCGGATGTGCTTGGAACTGTAAAACTCAGTAAATATTTTTTATTCTGCATTACAATAACACATTTTTTAAAAGTTATACACATTTTTTTCCTTCCAAATGTACTCCTGCTTTTATTTATTTATTTATATTCTTGGGGTAAGATCCTAGTTTTTTTTCCTCCATTCCTTCCTCTGTGAAACACTGTATTTTTAAAAAGTTTCTTAAAATTCAGATCGCATTCCTTATTTGTCCTGTAAGTGCATTCCTAGTAATAAACAGAAGCCATTACCTGCACTGAAGTTGGATTTTATAAAGTTATCAGAGAGTAAAATCTAATCAATAACTGCATCATTCTCTTTCCACTTAATGATGAATTGTTCTCTGTTGGTTGTTATATGAAATCCAAAACAAAGCAGATTAAAAGCTTGCTTATTCAAAAGGACAAAGTTCAATGGGTGTGAAAACTTTTCTGTATCCATTTAAAATGTCGTCTTCCGCTGAACAAATCCACTGTAACTTTATCCAACAACTGATCTCGATGTGAAACTTAACACTAAGCACAATCAATCAGCAAACAGCCAAAAGAGGTCCTCCAAAGATCTTAAATAACAAGAGCATGAATGACCCATTTAGAAACACTTGTGATTATGCAATGGAGTGGGTAACAGTATACCAAAGAGAAAACGTTTTCACCCAGACCCACCCAGATCAGATGTCCTCGGTGACATAAGAACTACTTTATTAGTTTCAGTGACAAGATCAACAAATTTGAAAGAAAAAATTAAAATGAGAAAATTCAATGCTTTTTGGAGTCTCGATCAATATGTTATTACTAAAAGAGGCTAAACTGTAGATATAAAAAAGATTTGTTTAAATAAAAACAATTAAAAACACCTTTACTGTTCCTGTCTCCACGAACCAGTCAACCGCATCCCATGTCAACTAGAATTTGATATTCCTGCTCTCATCTCTACAGAATGCACAGGAATATGACAGGAATGTGTGGGAAACATAAAAAGAATGTATAAGCCCAAAATGGTAACAACAAATCAAGAAAATATCTTTTAGAAAAAAATATTATTTAACAAGTCTTTATCCATTCTCTTATTGGAAATAGCTTCACCATATTTTGGCTACAGGACCCATTTTGTAATGGTACGTATACTTCTTTATCCTGCTCCACAACTATGTGTGAGATCTCATGTGCATTCCTGACTCAGTGTTGCCAGTAAGGTGATTACGGAGTATCATTTCCTTTAGCTGTTCAAGCCTATTTTCTGGGTCAGCGGACCCTACCAAAGGACTGATTAAGTCTTAAAAAGTGACCCCCTCAACCATACATTTGCTCTCCTTTGTAACATCACTAGAAAACAAAGTAATCCCAAAGGAAGTCAATTCATCAACACTTTCAGATTGGATATTTTACCAAGTGTTGGTTAAATACCGGTAACATATTAGTTTGTGATTGCATTTGATGAAATAAGGAAATGTTAAAGAGATAGGAGCGTTTTTGAAAGATTCAGTAAACTATCTCATAAAATAAGATAAAAGGTGCAGTGCAAAATGGTCATGTTTGTTAAAAGGAAAAAAACTTCTTTTTTTTTTGCTTTGCAAGGATCATTGTGTACATTCTGGTTACACTCAAAATTAGGTTTCTTTAATTTGAGGCGTAATCCCCAAATTATTTTGAAGGGATACTTTTACCATCTTCCTGCTTCTTGTCTTGCAGATGGAAAAATATTGGCTAAGGGAAAACAACAGCAGAGGTGTGAAGGGAACTGAAAACTACAAGGATTATTTGTATAGAAAATAGATTAAAAATCTTTTAGATAAAGAAGTTAAAAGAAAAGCTTTAAGTAAAGCTTGTCTTTTGTTCAGTGCTGGATCCTTTGTGCTGATTATTTAATAAGCTGTTTGGTTCCATTTGCATCTACTGATTCGGCTCTAAACGTCTGGTTGAATGGAAGTAAAAGGTTTAGTTTACTCATACTTTCATTTTGGAAAATTTTTAAAATAGTCAGTGCATTGATAGTGTTTCAGCTGAATGCACAGAATCCTGATAAATGGAGCGATTTTGCTTAAAAGAAAATCTTGCATAAATGATAATCTGTTCATTGAAGTATATCAGTATGCTTCTTTATAAAGTTGGAGTACTTTCACAGTACCTGCTGTCAGTGTATACATTCTACACGAAAAGTGAACATCCAGCATCTTTGTCACCTTTTAAGAGATATTCTAATGTTGAAGATAGAAAATGTGAGACTGGGGGCTTGTTGAGTGCTCTATGAAGACATTGAAATTAGGAAGGTATGAAGGTATTCCATCTTTTAACAGAAATAAGGACAGAGGAGACAAAAAAGGAGTAAAAGGTGAACAAGGACGTTTATAAAACAATGCATTTTCTTGAAAAGAGCATTTCAGGTTTCATTTTTTAAACATTTGGAAATATTTTAAAGTCTGTGATTATAGCACAAGCACAGTCTATGATACATTCTTAATCAATGCTATAATTAATAATTGAACAACTTGCTTGAGGATAAATATAGATAAATTAAATTAGATTGAAAAAAAGATTTAGACTAATAAAAAAAAATGTTTATTTGCTCATTAATGCTCAGACCTCCATGGAGGAAAAGAGTACCTATGAGGCCTCACTTTGTGAAATAGAGAAGCTTACAGAAATATTTTAATTATCATTAATAAGCTGTCTATTTTATTTGATTGGCATGATACACTGCAAAAATTATCTGAAATTAAGTAAAAATGTCTTAAATCAAGTGTATTTACCCTTAATTTGAGCAGGTAAATAAGATAGTTTGCCAATGGAATGAGTATTTTTACACTTAAAATAAGTCAATTAGATAATATGCGGTTGAAATAAGACAATGTAATTGAGTTTTCTTATTTCAAATGTAAATTGTCTTGTTTCATTGGCAAAGTGTCTCATTTACCTCCTCGATTCAGGATAAAATGCACTTATTGTAAGAAAAAAATGACTCATTTAGATTTACATTTTTTTGCAGTGTAGGCCCAATGATCTAGAGCTTTTTCATTACAAATCAATGTTAAGTTATATGTTGAGTCATATGACTCTCTGGTGAGGAGCACATATTGAAATAATAGTATACTAATGTTCTAATGCCACTGGAAAAATCCTGGTGCCTTGAATTCAGTAAAGAGCCCGACCTTCATATTTAAATAGCTGGAAATTATGGAACATACTGTATTGGCTGCTATTCAATGGCATCATAACCTTGTATTTTACATTGAATCCATCTGAAATTTCTTTAAAATTCAGTTTAGTCATTCACTGGAGGAAAAATAGCAAATTCAGACTCCTCATACCACCATTTTTCTCATGAGTGTCCACATGACAGTTTGACTAGTGTGAATGCACATTCATGTGGATGTAGCATTAGCAACATTAGCAGTATGCCATGGTTTATTTACGATGTTGACCTCCTGATTGTTTGAAGCCCCTTTAGGTGGAATAGAGACAGTTGTGATGAGAGCTAGCCAGGCTAATGTTAGCATTACGGCTGAACCGTTTTTATCTTGTAGAATTTAAACGGATCTACACATATTTATCTGGCTTATGCCTGGTTTGAATGATTTTGCAAAATACATTGAATAAGCATTGTGATTTTTTATTTTTTATTTTAACCCATTTTGCGATTAGATTTTTTCCCTTTCCTTTGCTCTAATAACAAGCAAGTTTTTGTTTCACTACAGGGTTTCTATTACCACATTTACACTGCCCTCTGAAAACCGAACTGTGCAGAGTTCGGACTGAGCTTGAATCTGTTAACCGTGCCGAGCTCGGTTCCTTACGACAATTTATACACCACGCTAGCACGGTTCCCCACCTCCTAGTGACGATCTATGGTACTACTGCTCTCTATAGGGAAACAAGCACTTTCCAAAACATTCAGAAGGTTTGGTTATAATTATAATATTTTGTTGTTTGCGTAGAGTCAGGCGAAGAAGGCAGCCTTTGGTGGATTTACTTGGCTTTTGGGAAGTGGAAACAACAAACGATAGTCTAATCAGGGCTTACAGATACAGGAAACAATGACAGATGTTGAGGTTCATCAAACTGCTAGGCAGAATCATCACTGGAAATTGTGTGGCACGGTAGAGGAGCTAGTATTTTTATGACTGTCTGAAATGTCAAGATAACGGAGATGATGCGGTCTGCTCCTGCACTCTTTGTTTGCTGAGAACTGAGCCAGAACTGAACCGTGCCGAGCCCTACTAATAAACTAGTACCAGTTTAATGCGGCTCAGTTTTGCTTGCCGTGGTCCGGTTCAGTTTCCGTGCCATTTACACTTAACAGTTATCTTGGTTACTGTGATCTGACCGATCTGGTTTCAAAAGGATAGTGTAAATTGGGCTATTGCTTTATGACCTTGGATGCGCCTTGACCGAGATCTATTGACAAATTTGCTCAAATTTTAATTCTACCCAAATTGATCTATATGTTAGCTGCAACTTTCTCATTCTTCTTCCTGTCACTGCAGATGCACTTTAAGCTTATTACCATCACCTAAGGGGCTGCAGTGAGAAAATCAAGGTCTAACTCATGTGACAAAAACTAAGTGCTTTGTAAAATATATATTGCAAGTACAATTAATTGCAATTAACCAATAAAGGGGCCAGTGGGATCTGGCTCCCGTTATGGTCCCTCTACAAAATCTGTTTTGTATGCGGTGCATTGGCAAAGAAACTGTAACTTATCAGTAGTGTTGCACACGAGCTGGCCGATACCAGTATCGGACGGGGCTCCGATACTGCCCTAAGATGGTGGTATCGGTATCGGCGAGTACCAACAAATAGGACACTGATACCATTTCAATTGAGAACCAGCAAGTTTATTCAACTATTGTCACCCACTCTCCTGGTAGGCAATAAAGTTCTACTTCGGGATTCACTTGTGGTTAGATTTTTTTCCTGCTTCACAAAGGTAGACAGCAGTTTGACAAAACCATGATGGCAATTATTTTACATTATTATGGTATGGGTATCATGCGCGATGCACTACTTTTAATAGGTATGGGGTATCGGGGCCAAAAATGGCATCGGCGCAACACTACTTATCCAGTCCGTTGGACAAATGTAATTTTTTTAAATTTCCAAGAGTTTATTTTACTTGCACCAAATTAAAGGTGTTGCACTTTTTTAAGCTTAAGCACATCAGATTGTAAATAGGATTACAATCTTCATCTGTTAGATCAGGATCTTCAGATCCTGCACCCCTTGTAGAACTGGTCCAGAACCGCCCCTGCTCAGCCCTAGTTAGCACCCTTCCACAAATGATGTCAGTCCAGAAGCAGTAAAATCATGCCTTGCCAAGAATACGCTCTCATGGGCTTCTCAGGTTTTCTCTGAAGGCCATCAGCCAATCACATTTTATCAGGAAAAATTCAGATTTCCATGTTATGATTTGTTTAATTTATTCTGAGTTTGATACATTTTAAATAATGCTATAATTCACTTAAAAATCATTAGCTACATGTAATTATTTTTGGAATATTTTACCAGAACGATACATCTTTATAAAGTTATAAAGTTGACAGCAGATTTTAAAACTTTTTTTTGTTCAAATCTATTAAGCTTCCCTCCTTTGTCTCAACACTGTGTTTACAGATTTCGCCTTTAACCCTGATATGAAGGTAATATCTAAGAACTACTGAGCTGCATTAGCTAAATCACCATAGACCTTGCCAGTATAACTATATGAGCACAAACTCCAATATCTGAAAGCCTTTGTGACGCTATAACTTTTATCTTTGTATGCAAGAGTAGAGCAAAAACTGAATATGTTATAGTGTAGAAATGATCATCTTTATCCTTTGTAAAATGCTTGTCATTTAAACTGAGACATGGGGATAGGATTGGAATTTAAATTTTCCTTGCACTTAATAAAATGTTATTGGGCAATATACTCTAGTTAAATGCTTTTACTTTGTGCTTGTGAATGTTGTGAGTTCAGATGTGATATTTGTTTAAAAAACTGTTTTAAGGTGGACTTTATGTAAATTCCTTTATTGTCCCACATTGGGAAAATTCACTGACTGACATTAGCTGAGGTAAGTAGAGGATCAGAGAATGAATATTTATTACAGCAAATAATGTTTTTTCCCAGATAGAAGGCATGTCTGGTTAAAGCTACAGTGTGTAATAATTACAGGGATATACAGTCAGAAATGTAATATAATTTATACATAACTATGTTATTTTATCATCATCTACGAGCTCAGCCTCTTAACCTTAATATTTGCGTTGCCTTAGAATCTCGTTATTTATAATTACATAGGAGCTGGTCTCGCAGCCATGGAGGCAGACATCTTTGGCTAATACGGCAGCGCAAGCCAACAAACTAGCGATTGCGGTAGATCGCCAAAATGTCACAACGATGTAGAAAAAATAACGTGGTATATTTATTATCCTAAGTCTACATGAAATCAATACCCTACACAGACTAATGAAATACTATCTGTAAAATTATCTATGTAAATAACAACCCTCATCACTTGAGAAGGTAGGTGATGCGGACGTCAGGGAAGACATTTTGTCCCGCAGCTCGCTGCACTGTTGGGGAAGATGCGTGGGGAGATGTTCATGTTGCTGCAGTCTGCAGTCTGACCGCTAGATGTCGCTAAAAGTTACACACTGTAGCTTTAAATGGAAAATTATGAAAGCTGACTTCAAGTTAAAAGAAAACAAATGAAAGAAGACAAATGCAGCTATAAACAAAACTACTAGAAAGTATAAGGAACAGTAAGATGATTTTGTGTCTTTTAAATTCCCTTTATTGTCCCATAATAGGAAAATCTCAGTGGGCTGCCATTGTGTGGCACCCGGGGAGTAGTGTGGGATTAAAGGTTTCGCCTCAGGAACCCAGTGTAGAGGCTGAGGGGATCGAACCGGTCAAACTTGCAACCTTCTCAGAGAGCACAAGAGCACAGCTCTTTAACCACTAGACCACTTTTTTTTTAAGTAAAAGGTGGCCTTTATCACTGGAAATCACCATAAAAGTTTAGGTAATTTAAATGAAATAACATTTTAACTAAATAAACTGTCAATTTCCTCTCTATCATAATTTCTGCTTCACAATCTGTGAAGTGTAACTTTGGGCAGGAGAGACGCACTGAGGCGGAAGAATAGGAGGAAGGGAGGGATCCATTGCCCCTGTGTAACGAGATTCCCAGCTAATCAGTGACTTTCCTACTTTATCTCTGCTATCAGGACACTCTGGAGGCCGGGTAACCCAGGATGAGCTGATATCATGCTTAGATGGGCAGAGAGGGGGAGGAGGAGTGCGTCTATGTGTAGAGGGGGCATGTGCTTCGCAGATTTTGTTTTCATGAAAAGATTGATTCTCATCTGTGTGGATGTTTTTTTTTTTTCTTTTTGTATCCATGGAGACGGAGTTAAGTCATGTGAGAATGACTAACCGTCCACGAGAACCGCATGATGTAAGAAAAACAGAACCAGAAAAATCCACTGTATGTTTTTGAAGTCACTGAGTGGATACCTCTGCATTGAGTTGTTTGGTTTATCCACAAAACTGCTAATAGCTGGTTAAGACTGTTAAAAAAAGTTATATCATTGTTACTCAACTAGGAATCACACTATAGGGCCAGATAGGAGTAGTTAGTACAGGATTCTAAGGGAAAAGGCCAAAGGCAAGCTGCAGCATTAAGTCTGTAGATCCAGAACGACATACAGTTTCATCAATAAGCTCTTTGAGAGTCAGTGAAACTGTTTGTTTGTTGGTATTTTTATGTGCATCAAAAAATGGGAGGAAATTTATTTTGACAGGCCATAAACCATCTAGCATAATTTCCAAGAAGCCTTTTCAATCTTAGCTCTATCAAAGGGGCTTAATCACAGAAACTGAATTAGTAAAAGCTTTGCCCCTTAAAAAGAAAAACGCAAAGATGTTGGACAATGTCGAGTTTTGCAATGTAAAGTTAATGTAAGGATTACAAAGGTTTGTGACCTTTGATGCATTTCCTTTCTCTACCTCACTTGGATCAATCCTGACAGCAGCCATTTTCTGGATATGTCCCTCACTGATCTTTTTACAATGAGTATCATTATACTTTGTTATGGTTTGTTTGAAAGCAATCAAACTTGTCCAACTTTTGCCTTTAAAATAGCTTGTGGGGCCTACAACAATGACATGTAGGAACTAATTATGATGTTTTTACCTTAAAGAAGAATTTAAAGCCACTGAGTAATTTTCCGTTTTTATTTGCCCAATTCAGAGTCTTCTGACATTGTCTCTGTTTTAGGAGTGACTTCACATTGGTGATATGACAGTGGTAGCTCTTGTCCTGCGTGTATCATCGTATTGCCTCCCTTTAAGCCCTGATAGCCCTCTACAGTCTTCCTTTCTTGCTCTTTTCCACAGCTGTTCCACATTTCTCTGATTAATCTAACCTAAATTCAAAGCAATTCTTTATGCGTTCTAGCAGTTTTATTGTTCATTACTGATTTATACTTATTGTTTGTAGGCGATAAGGGCATAAAACCATAGTTGCATCAGATTCGAATTCCTTTTCCTCCATGTTATGTTCTTCTTATTAAATGCATGTTTTTGCAGCCTTGCCTCTTACCCAAAAGGCATAAGAAACCTTTGATGACCCAATTCAGGTTGGAAAATTTGCACATAAAGAGCTATATTCTGGGACAAATCCAGATGGAGTTACATGTGTGCACTTTTTGTTGGATGGTTACATATTCAACATAATAAGCAGGCCAACAGTAAAATAGGTATTACGGCAGCAGGTAGTGTTGTAGGTCCTTGGTGAAACAAAAGGCAGAGCAGCAAGATATCCCTGATTGCAACAAGAGGTGTCCATTACACTGGTCCACTTCACAGTGAGTGGAAAAATGATCTCATCCCCTCAAACACCACTGACTTCATACCCTGACGTGAGGGTAGGGGAGGCCTGACATCAGTGCAGCTCTACCTGAGCAGAACGAAAACAGTTGAGCAGGAAAGCTGTCGACTCTCCAAATGTTTGGTTATTTTTCTATTGAATACTTTTAGTATAATTTCAGACTACATACTCCGCAAACATGGAGCAAGAAGATCAGAATAAGATGGAATGTTACTCAGAACTGCTGGGCAGGATCCTCTGCAACCTGGTTTGTATCCACACAGCCTGTTTATTAAAGACTCCAATTATTACCATCAATATTTGCTTTCAAAGCTTTTAACATATAAACAAAGTAACTGCCTATATCAGTTTAGTATACCAGAATTTATATTGATGAATTAAGAGCTTCAGCATCAGCTGTGGGTATTAAGTGCGGTAAGAGTCCATCCATCTGGCTAAATATTTTATCAAAATGCACCAAGTAAATACCTACCATCCCCAGCTTTTTCTTTTACCTTTGAGTTCAACTGCATGACTATATTTGCCTTCAACCTTTGCTTTTGGTACTCCTGAAATCCTCCATTTAAACAATAAAGGATACTAGTATTTCTATATGCAGAGCTGAGTCCCAGTGGAACCCTGCAGAGAGCTTTTTGTGGTCTTGTTTTCATTCAGACATTTTTCAACCAATTTACCATGGAAATATCAAGTTTCTTATTAATAATGAAAATTTTTACTTTTTTTTTCTAAGTTTTATGTTTTAAAAGGCTGCAGTTGTCATTATTTGGTGATGAAGACACAGAGCAGAGAAATAATAGCTTAGAATTTATTTAATAAAAAGAGAAAGCAAAAAAAATTTGCACAAAGAGGAGTAACTGGAAGAACTAGAAGCATGGAGATCAATGGAGAGCATAAGGAGAACGGAAAGAATTAATATGAGACAACGACAGACAGCAACCCTTAATGAAGGTAAAGGAAACTAAATAAATAAGGAGCTAAGCACAAGGGATTTATAAGAATACACTTAATTCATGACCAATCCTGATAATAGCAAAATTGGGAACATAATAAATACTACTGAAAAACAAAACCTAACACCAAGATTATCCATCCGTCCATTATCTGACACACTTGTCCCGAGTGGGGTCACAAGGGGTGCTGGTGCCTATCTCCAGCAGTCAATGGGAAAGTTGGAGTACATCCTGGACAGGTTGCCGGTCCATCACAGGGCAACACAGAGACACACAACCATTCATGCACACACACTCACACCCTATAAGGACAATTTGAGAGAAGCCAATTAACCTAACAGTCATTTTTTTTTTGGACTTTTTGGAAGCCAGAGTACCCAGAGAGAACCACACATGCTCAGGGAGAACATGCACAACTCCATGCAAAGGGCCGGACCGGAATCGAACCCAGAACCTTCTTGCTGCAAGGCAGCAGTGCTGCACTCACTGTGTCACTGAGCAGCCCCAAGCAGCCACCAAGATTATGACAACAGTATTCATATCAGTATTTTTCAAAGCATTTTCATAGAAAGTTGAGCGGAGAGAAAAAGTGCATTAGCAACTAGGATTTAGGAAAAAGCGTAGCTTCACCAATAGTGAATTGAAGCTAGAGTCACTGCCTCTGAGGCTGTATGGAGAGCCACACCTGAACAAGAGACAACCTCAGCAGTATATTAATTGGGCCAAGACGGGAAAAAAATGCACTGCTTCCCCAAAGTCATCTTTTCAGATGAAAACAAAGTTTGGATTATACCAAGGTCCCGATGTTTTTGGTGGGAGGACTTATGGTGGTGCTGGTTTCCTTTTCCAGGAACATTTGGCGTATATCTCCACTGTGACAAGTTCTTAAAGCTGGTTTAATGACTATGGTTTTATCATGCTTGGCCAGCAAATTGGCCTAACCTCAACCTTTGATAATTTATCAAGTATTGTCAAGAGGAAGAAGATAGAGAGAGACCCAACATTAAGATGCTCAATCAGGGCATCCTGAGCTTCTTTGATACCTCAACAGAACCCCTGGCTGTCCACCATGGCTATGCAATAGGAGATTCAGCCAAGTTTTGAGAAAAGTTCATACTTTTTTGTTAAATATGTATATTCTTAAAATACTTGCTTTTAAATGTTTCTGTTGACACAAAGTGCAAGTGAAAAAATTGAGACCCTGGATTTGGGGAATTTCTTTTTTTGTTTCTGTAACAATTTATAAAATTACAAGAATAAAAATCCAAAAATATTCCACTTTAAGTATTTTTAACAATATTAAAAACATTTTAGATGTATCTCTAGTGAATTGTTTTCAGTGTATGTGGCTATGTGTATGAGCCTTAGAGTATTCCATGCAGCACTAAATAGATAAAAATAATATCATTAACAGTTCATGGAAATATCACTAATAATTTATTTATCACTTAAAAAAATATTTTTGTTTTAAATGAAACTTTAAAGTAAAGGGATCTATAGAAATGTGCTAATCTGAGTGGGATACTTATTAAAATTGGTCCTCGAGCTCTCTGTCACTTTTTTCTTTTCAATAATCTTATTTTTTATGTTATTACATGTTTATTATTTTATATATTTTAATAATTTATTTACTTAGTAGGTTAGTTAGTTATTTATTTAGTACTGGTACCTGTACCTGTACAGCTCAAACAAATTGCCCCTGGTGGGAATAATAAAGTGGTCTAAGATACTCCATCAGTGTTCCACTTACCATGAATGCTGTTCGGTATTTCAAACAAACTTTATGCATCTCTCAAGGGATTCATCAATGTAACATTACAAAAACACCCACAGGCATTAGCAGCCCCAAGGACAAAGCTTATGGTAATGAAAAATAAACCATGTCATCACTGCTCCTGAACAATCATCAGTGTGAACTGCTTCAAAGGCAGACATTGATATTCTTGGCCTAGAAAAGTCCCAGATGGTAAGAGGACAGCAGGTGCCAATCACCCTTACCCTGTTGTTGACTTCAAAGACAGCGTAGAGAGTCAAACATTTTGTACATGTAGGAAACCAGCTTGCTGCTAGTGACCCTTGTATATTGCTATATTGTGTATATATACCTATAATGAGTAAAGTATAGATACCTAAAAAAATGTACTTAAATACAGTAACAAAGTTAAGTACACTTTTTAGGTATAAACACTTTACTCCAGTACTTATTTTTCTTTCTACTTCTGACTTCAAGTAATTACATTTTCACACAAGTATCTGTACTTTCTATTCCTTAAATTTTTAAAACAAACGTTACTCATTACTAGGTGTTGCGCCGATGCCATTTTTTGGCCCCGATACCGATTCCCGATACCTGTGGCTACATAATAATGTAAAATTATTGCCATCATGGCTTTGCAAAGAAGCTGCTGCCTACCTTTTGTGAAGCAGGAAAAATCCTAATACAAAAGTGAATCCAGTAGAACTTTTTATTGCCTACCTGGTAGTGGGTGACAATAGTTGAATAAACTTTTGGCTCTCAAAATGTTATCAGTGCCCTATTTGTTGGTTCTCGCCGATACCGATACCACCATTTTAAGGGCAGTATCGAGGGCCCGTCCGATACTGGTAATGGGTGCAACACTACTCATTACTCTTGAGCTTCATTTTAATGTTTATAAATATTTCAAGTCATGTGCTCCATCCAATGCAGATCATTGGCTCCATCAAAATCTTCTAGTGAAAACTAGTGTAACTGGATGAGTCATATAGCGCAAACACTAAAGGAAATCATCAGAAGCCAGCGAAGAGGCGTTCTTCAAACTACTGGCGTAGTGTCTATGCCGTACTACAATATGGGATTTAAGAAAAAGATATTTGAAAATGTCTGAAAGATTGGGACACAGGCGAGAGAGTGCGGGAGATGGACGAGGAGACCAACAAGACCTCCCTCATCCTTGGCCTATCTCCAAAACTTTTCAATTCATATAAGTGGCATCTGGCTGTTTTTATTTAAAGTTTTACTCTTACTTTTTATACCTTAAGTAGTTTTTTGAGCACATAGTTTTTCACTTTTACTTGAGAGTAAAAAGAGGTCAAGTTGATACTTTTAACTTTTACCAGAGTGTTTTTAAACTGCAGTATCTATACTTCTACTTACAGTACACAAAAGTGTGTACTTTTGACACCACTGTGTGTATATATATATATATATATAGTATTTTATATATAGTATTTTGCTGCTATGAGCAGAGGGTCACCTACTATGTTTTGCTTTAGCAGTCAGTGTTGAGGAGTTTGTTAGAACAGCACCGCCTGACATAGTTCACATCACAACACCCTGATAACCCAAGTCAGGGACCAAGCATCTAGTGAGAGGAAGAATACAATAAGTGTTTATTAGGTTGGGGTCAGCTTGAGTCTATCCAGCCCCGCAGAGCCATTAATCTTTCTTTTTTTTTTCTGTTAAAGTGACCGTTGAGAGACAAAAGATTAGAAAGAAATTTTGGAGAAAAGATGTGAAATATTTCATGAAATCTCGGATCAATGTAATATTTGTTCAGCGGTGGAACCTTGTCAGAGCATCAATTAACAAAACCTATACATTAGAGTGGCTGGCAGTTATTATAAATATAAATAAAAATAAAATAAAATAAAAAATCAACAAATTAAAAGGTTTGAAACAAACAGGTAATGAGATTTAGCTGCTTCACTTTTCCAACAAATATCTGAAAAAAAGCGTTTGATAAAAATCTATTAAAAAGTTATTGTTTATCTTTGTTGTGAGAACCACAACACATGCAAACCCTGTAATTTCACCCCTTTAAATAAAAAAAACTTTAACCACACCAGCCGAGGACCTCCACCTCCAGGACGTTGATCTCCAAGATCGTTTGAGACCAGCCACTCAGAAAGCTGCTGAAGCAATCGGTTTAAATAAACAAAGAATTTCCTCACAAACTGTCAGAAACCATCTCAGGGAAGCTCATCTGCATGCTCGTCGCCCTCATTGGGTTGTCTACCTAACTCCAGTTCACCGTCATAAACGACGTGAGAGGGCAACTGCTCACATTCGCTGAAATCTGGCACGCTGGAGAGGTTTTCTCTTCACGGATGAATCCTGGTTTACACTGTTCAGAGTAGATTGCAGACAGCGTGTGGCGTCCTGTGGGTGAGTAGTTTTTTTATGTCAATGTCGTGGATCGAGTGGAGCATGGTGCTGTAGGTTTATGGTATGGGCAGGAGTCTGTTATGGATGAAGAACACAGGTGAACTTTATTGATGGAATTTTTGATGCACAGGGATACCGTGACGTGATCCTGAGGCCCATTGTTCTCCCATACATCCGAGAACATCACCTCATGTTGCAGAAGGATAAAGCACGGCCCCATGTTGCAACGATCTGAACACAATTATTTGAAGCTGAAAACATCCCAGTTCTTGGATGGCTGGCATACTCACCAGACATGTCACCCATTGAGTTTTGGATACGTGTATGACAGCATGTACCATTCCTGCCAATATCCAGCACCTTTTCACCGCCATTGAAGAGGAGTGGACCAACATTCCACAGGCCACAATTGAAAACCTGATCAACTGTCTGCGAAGGAGATGTGTTGCACTGCATCAAATGGTGGTCACACCAGATGCTGACTGGTTTTCTGAGTCCCCATACTAAAACTAGTATAGTGGTAAAGAATCACTTGACACTTTAAGACCACAAAGCCTTGTAAGAAACCATGGATAAAAGTGAATACACATGATTAATGGCATCAGCCTACGTCAACATAAATTTTAGAAACTTGAGAGTATACCCAAATAAAATTCTACAACATTTATGGTTGCTTAGTTACCCATAGTTGTATAGCCTTGTGAGACCATCCTGATCTTGCGAGCTTTCAAGGTTTCACTGATCGCAGATCAGTCTAACTACTTTACCGTTAAAGAAAATTTGGAGCAGTTCACCAAGCGAACGTCCAATCAGTGTTGGCTTTGAGGCGGGTTGAGGTGTGGCACATAGCGAAGCCCAGCGACAGTTCAGTCTAAGAGAACATGGCGGCTTCAGCCCGATGAAACGGCGTTAAGCGTGGCTATCGAGCAAGTTTTATAGGGAATTACAGGTATTTCTTTTACTGAAAGAAGAGCAAAACACTGCTCTGGAGGCTTTTCTCAGAGGAGCCTTTACCTGCAGGCAGCAAGAGTAGCCCTGGCTTGTGGTTGTGTTTTTCGTAACCGTAGCTCTGTTAGTGCGTCATATGCTTTGTTGATCTGATTGGTTTTATTTGGCCAGTCTATCACCAACATAGGCCAATCAGCTAACCAGTATTTTAGCCTCCTTCCCAAAATTACTTCAGCGGAAAGTTTCCAGATGGATATGTGGGCAAATCCAGCAAATCCATCTGGCGGAGTCAGGTTAATAGTTGTACCTGATCAGCAAGAAAATATGAACCAGAATTTATTTGTAAGGTAAGAGTAATAGTCACACATTAACATATTCACCTCAGTGGGATTTGTGGAGTTAGGCTAAGTGACATAACATCATATATCAAGCAGTTTTATAGAAATATCCATTCATTCAGTCTTTCAAACAATCTAGTGGGGTCAATCTGTTGAGAGGAAAGTGTTTACACCACAGAGTTTACAGGGCTTAAAGTAATTGAAAGAAAACATCCATCTAAACAGAAGAAGATAACAGCTCACTATAGTCTTGCAAAGCTGTGATACCTCAACAGCAAATGTCCAAAACAGGCTAAAATAACCAGCGGTTAACCTTTTTTTTCAACGTCAGGGCTCAGTCAGAGAAACCATAATAGCCATCTTTGTGATCAGTTTGCCCAACCATCAACACGTCTTGCGTTTGAATTAACAGAGGCAGTTTTGATGAAGGGGAGGCCTTGCCTTGAGGCCTATCTCACTGGGTTTCCCCTTTTGAGGATAGATAAACCAGCTGCATCACTATAAATGACATAACACTGGCTTTTTTTGTCCTCTGAAATTGGTATGGAAATGAAGTGGAAAATGGGATATAAATGGAAATGTGGGTTAAGAGGGTGCAGGCCCCAACAATAGGATGGTTTACTCAAAACTGGCACTATGTGAGTAGTTAGTGTGAAGAGAAAAGACAGACATGTCAACAAAGCTTCTCTGTGTCTTTTTACAACCATCCAGCTTTCGGAAACAAACCGCAGCTCTCCCAACACTCTTTAGACTCCAAGCTGTTCCTCTGGCTTAAAAAGAGGACTCCTTTATATCGTCACCGTCTAACTTGAATGCACGCTCAGTTGTGTGGATCTTTACATCTATCTTTGATTTTATAGATGATTGAACAGAACTACAACAGCTTCGATCTGTTTTGAGAGATATGAAATACTTTTTGAATCAAAGAAATAAAATCAAACTAATATTGAAATGTTTTAATACTACTAGCACTCACCTACTTAATTAGAATATTTTACTGTCATTAAAGTATTCGTTCGAATCCATTTTGTTTCAATACTTCCACTTTGTTTTGGTTCTTTTTTTTTTTTAAGAAAATGTTTGAAAAGATTAAGTTTGTTGTTCTTGTAAAGAAGGTTAGATCTGGAATTCCAGGCAGCAAAAACAGCAGGATTATTAGCTTTATTGGGTTACGCTAAATGTCATCAAATATTGCTAAAGTTTGCAATTACTTTGAAATGATTAGTTGCCTAACTGTTAATATTATTTTTTTTTTTAAATAAAGTTTTAAATCTCCCTAATCATTTGATCACTTGAGAATGTGGACTGATGTTCCAAAAAAATGTATATCTCGATCATATTTAAAAATAAAATCCGAAAACATTTACTGTAGGTTAAGTCCAATAAATGAACTTCCAGCATCTCACTGATAGAATTAACTTTTAAATCCAATCTTTACAACTTGGTTGTGATTGTAATATGTTCAAACCAAGGCCGTACAGATAGTTCTGCCAGTGGGGGACCAAGTAAATTAGGTTGCAAGAGCTTCTAGTAGTTCGACGGAAGTGCTTTATAACAGCCTGTATTTAAGATACAGGCTGTTATACTGTTAGTTATTTCACCAAATACACAACCATAACGAATCTGCTTACCAACTGAGAGGTAGTACTCTATATTATAGTTCTGTTAGTCATGTAAAATGTGTTTATTGTTGGGTTTTTTTTGGAAAGATATTGGACTCATATGTAACGTTTAAATGTGTTGTTTTGCCAACTTCCCTCAACCTACTAAAGCTCTGCGCATCACTGTTCTTTAAAATGTTGCTTATTGTCGTCAGTGGAGTTTTCAAAACTTTCTTATCTGTACAGCTCTTGTTAAAGTTGTTGAATAGGAAAGTTCTTAGATCTTAATTGGCTAAAAGGAGCAACATGCAAGGAGCAACGACAACGCGCAGAGCTCCAGCAGTTTGAAAAAATACATATATATATAAAAGCTATATACAGGTTATACAAGGAAGTTAGAATATGGGTTATATTTATATTAGTGAGGTTATAATACAGGATAAATAATGACAGAAAATAGAAGATAAAAGATTTACAGATTATATACAGCTATAGTTGAGAAGTACGTATAAGTGGTGTTTTATATGTAGATTGTTGTTTCTTTGTGCATCAGGGAAACAGTCTATCGTGTGTGTGTGTGTAAACAGAGCATGGCAGTAGAAAATGATATTTAGGTTGCTCCACTCGTCTTTGATCATGTAAACAAAACATTACATCCATAAAAGTTACATCTAAGTCTAATTAATATGAGTCAAACCGGTTCTAGATAAATTAAAAAAAAACACATTTCACATGGTAAATATCAGAACTCTTTCATACCTGAATAAAAAAACTCTCCAATTTCTCTGGTTAAAACTAATCACAGATTAACCTCAACTGTCAACTCAAAATATTTCTTTAAAACAGATACTATTACCGGTAATATAGAGATATTCTAGTTGGTAAAACCTTTCTAAGGACAAGCTTCAACTTTAGACCTTAGGGGGTTACTAAAAACACTTCGGTTTTTGTTTTTTTGTTTTTATTTTCTTTTTTGATTGTTTGTTGTTTTTTATACAAAAAATTATTCAAAAACTTGTTTTGCGTAAAGTTTTTTTTTTTATGCAACAAATCTCAGTTCAATTATACTTGCATAAAACTTTGAAACAGAAAACCAATTGAGTATTTAGACATAATATTGTTTATAAGCATGTGCTTGTATGTCTTTGGGAAGAGTTTTGAGTCAGCTTTGTGTTTTCCCTTCCTGGCAGCTTAACTGGGCCGGTGCAGCTGCATGGCAGCCACTCTTCTACAGAGCCACCAGTCAAAAACACCCCTATAAATGCTATTGTGTTTACCTGATTGATCTTTCACAGGCTCAGAGCAGGCCAGACAGGCTGACTTAGGAGCGGAATGGCAAAGGCATGGTCGGTGAACAAACAAGCAAAGCAGTGTCTGCAGTAGAGGAGGTTGGGTCGCAGGTGGCGAGGAGGCACGCTTGGTTTGGCGCACCAGCTCTCATTACATGCCAGCAGTGACATTTCTGGACTATGGCTTTACACAGGCAGGAATCCCAGCAACGGTGCAGTGTGATGAGAGAATGAAGAGAGGGACCTTGCAGAGTGGCGGCGGGGGTACATAACACACATGGGCGAAGGGGCGCATGTGTGCAAATCCACACATCTATAGAGGCATGCATTTAATGTTGAAGAGACGCTTTATCATCTCAAAGATCTCCTGTTCTGTTGGGTTTTTCATAAATATACAATAGTACCTTACTGAAGGTGGACTAAGATGGATGTAGCTCATCAAATGAGTAAACAGGACTGCCAGGAATTTTACAGGATGGCTCATGAATTGAAGTCACACTGGGTGTTTCTTCATCGGCCAAAATCTAAAACTAGGATCTTTACACTTTATTCTGGAATAAAGTCTAAATTCCACTCCATTTAATCTTTATCCTTTATTTATTCTTACATCTAAAAAAAAACAGGTAGCTGCTGTAGTTCAGTTATGTGCCACGACTTGCAATAGTGTCCAAAACATAAAAAACTGTTTTCAAATTTTGTAAACTGAATTTCACTGTGATTTTAAATTATAGACCAAAAACAATGTAGATGTCGATTGGGAAATTGAACTCTGTTTTTTTTCTTAAAAATGTGAAAAACTAGAGGGTGTGATGTATTTGTATTTAGCGTCTATTCGGTTGTCTTTTGATAAAATCAAATCTAACCAAGTGTATTTAGAAATCACTGCATTGGGGAACAGTCCACCTGTGTTAAATTTGATTTTATTGGAAATCCAGCGGCTCTCTGAAGGCCTCTGAGTTTAATTATGGGCCATTAGTGAAAAAAACAGCATCATTAGAACCTAAGAAAAACACCACATGGGTCAGGGAAAAAATTTTGGGGCAAGGTTAAGTTATAAAACATAAATCCAAGCTTTGAATGGCAGAGCTCTGTTTAGCCAACCGTCTTAATATGGAATGTAATGACACCTGCAAACCTACCAAGAAATCCCAGTTCACTAGAACCGACAGCCTTGAAAATAAAAAAAGCATTAATCAGAGAAGTTAATGGTAACTACATAGATCCATGTTTAGAAGTAGAACAATCTGCTGTCAGGGTAACTATTATTCGTGAACCAAACAATCTTTTTGGAAGACTAGCAAGAAGAGAATTACTGTGCTTTTGAACACAAGCAATATAGGTTTTAAAACATGTAGAATATGGCTTTTTAGCCAGATAAGGCCAAAGCTAAAATTTCTTGCATTCTAAATGCATTGTTTTATGAAGTATCCAAAGCTAAAACATACGTACATAACTTTAAAAATGATAAATATATTTCCTTGAACGTGGTAAAAGGTGCTGTTGGATTAGTTTTGTTAAACAGGAAAGGGAAACTGGACAGATGGAACTAAATGCCAGAATAAAACCTGTTTGAAGCTGCAAAAGACTTGAGATTGTGACAGCAGTTCACCTTTAAACAGGACAACAACTCCAAACATAAGCCCAGACCTGGAGTAGATTGGTGTTCACCTGTTTCCTGTGTGTTCCTGCTCCAAAACAGTTTATTCAAGGGCAGAATTAGTTCCTTAGCATGCCAAGTTCTACAAGAACACTCTAAAGACTCAATATTTTGATTTGGGTGTGTTGGAACAGAACCTACGGTGGACAAGAGCTGTTTATGCTGAGTAAATACATGATTTCAAAGCAAACACAAAAATTAGACTAGCAAACTGAAAATATAGAAAAGCAAACACAAAGATGAAACCAACACCCATGCAAAGGAGAAATGCTGCAAGAATCAAGAACAATTGCAAGTTAAAATTCTGCAAACTTGCCCCACATAAATGTATTGCGTACCACTAAGTGGGGCGATCATCACCTTATATGTGACCTGACCCTTCATATAGGCATAAACGGGACACTAAGACAGATTAAGTGTTTAATCTGTATGGCATTCTACATATGTTTATGCTAAGAATCTTATCAATGAATATAATATTATGTCTTCGTTCTGGTTCTATATGAGCAGATGATCATTTGAATCATGAAAAAGTAAAGAGGACAGATAAATAAGGCTTGTGGAACACCTGAATGTTTTTTTTTTTTTTTTTTTTGTATACTCTAAAGACTTACGGATGCAAAAACAAAAAGTCCTTTAAACATGATTGAACACAAGTCTGTGCCAAACCTTTTGGATTATTGAATCTTCTGACACTTTCCTTCTACTGCATAATTGAGGAATGCTTTTCACATAAAGTCACAGTAAAATTAATTGATGTTTGTGGATATAAAAGGACAAAATGTGAAACTTTTACATTTCTTAAAAACTCTAAAGCCTGTTAGAGCAAATCTTAAAACAACATTATATGGAATGATTCATCAGTGTGAACAGAGGAATCTTTTCAGGAAGGTCTCGAGTTAAAATAATCCAGCTTGACCTTTGGAGGAAGCGTTTTTCTAAAAAAACTACGAAGTAAACAGAGCGGTCTCTTTCTTGACTGGGGTTATTTTGAGGTGTGTATTGTTCGCTTAGGAAATACTGTCCTGGATGTAAACCAGCCACTTTGTGTTTCACACTGCAGGCAGGACACGGGCAGCCCTGGGGGTCCAGATTTGGCAGCTGATATGAGATTGTTGGGAACTTGCGCAGAAGTGTTATTATTTTAGGTCATCTTCGGAAAGCAGTATACAAAACCTGTTTCTGGGCACAGGCGCACAAGAAACACACAAAGGCATGTGAGACTCCTGAATGATTGTTTCACACAAGTGTATTTGGAGTAACTTTCCAGTTAGGGTGGTGAAGGAGAAAGGATGTCTCCTCCTCACTCATTCCAAACAGACAAGCCAGATTTCTGACAGTTGTGTGTGTAAAGAAAATACAGGTAAAAATAAGAAGACTGTGTTTATTGGTGATAAGAATAAAATATTTAATTTTTCCCACCATATAATAGCAGGTGGTTAAAAATGTCATTTGAAAAGCGATTTTTTTTTTTAAACCAAAAAAATAAAAGATTATGTTTTATTTAATTTGGCATGATAAGAAGAATTGGCGGTGTTTCTTTTATGGAGTTTATGGATTTTGTATTTTAAACACTAATATCTAAAATATCTTTGAAGATTATTGGTCATCCAGGTCATGGTCAAGCTTGAAAAGTTAAATTTAGGCAACTGGAAGTGAAGTTTTCCAGCAGACATTTCACCTCTCATCCAATAGGCTTCTTCCGTTATCATGGTTGTAGCAGTAGGTGTAAAAAAGGAATTTCTTTTTCCCTAATTCTTTTGTTACACCTACAGTATATTAATTTCAGTGCCCCCCACCATCTGGACATACAAAAAAATCAAACCATAGATGTCCATTTGTAATAAAGTGGACTGAACACACTTACTGAAGTGTATTTAATACTTTGCACAAAAGCCTTAGAGGGCAATGACTTCAACAAATGTCTTGAATAACTTCAAGACGCCTCCTGTATGGAGAAATTAGCTGCTTGCATTGCTCAGTTGACATTTTGGCCCATTCTTCCACTCATTTCTTCAAATCTTGAGGTTTCGTGGGCATATTCTGCTCTAATATTTAGATTTTTCCATAGATTTCCAATTGGATTCAATAGAAAATTGAATCAAATTGATTCAGGTGATTGCCTGGGCCTTTCTAGCAGCTTTATTTTCCTTCTCTGAAACCAATCAAGAGATTCCTTGGCTGTGTAGTTAACCCTTCCGAGGTTGGTTCTTGCAGCCATTTACACATCAAACTTGCAAGGTTCCTCTCCTCCTATCGGCATTCCTCGATACTACAGCTCTGAAGGCGGGAATTACACAAACAAATTTACTTTGTACAAAAGCCTTTGTGGGCAATGACTGCAACAAGTGTCTTTAGTAGCTTCAAGACGCCTCCTGTATGAAGAAATTAGTCGCATGCATTGCTCAGGTGAGATTTTGGCCCATTCTTCCACTCAGACAGTCTTCAAATCTTGAGGTTTCATGGGCCTCTTCTATTACTTCTAATCTTTAGTTCTTTCCATAGATTTTCAATTGGATTCAATAGAAATTTTTATCCATGAAGGTGGGAATTACACAAACAAAATTGGCAGCACCCATAACATTCAAGAACTTATGTGCCTGGATAGCTTTCTCCGGCCAAATTTCAATGAGAGCCTCAGTCTCAGCATCATCCCAAGTCGCACCACGCTTTTTTGATGCCATTTATTGTTAATAAGCTCACAAGAAGTTTGTGTTGTGAACAGATCTTTGATTTGCAAAGCTGGACATGCCGGAAAACCCGCAAAATATGTCATCTGATTGTAAATAGGAAATGACGCGCTTTGCTCAAGTGCTCTTTCTTATCAAAGAACAAAGCCAGAACTGAACTGCGCTGAGCCCTACTGGTGAACTGGTACTAGTTTTAGATACAATTTTCAATTGTATCTAAAACTGTAAAGTTTAGTTCCATTTACAATCAACAGTTTGTGGTTACCCTGCTCGGACAGTTCTCTGCAGGATTTTTATCATGGGCAGGATTTTTATCAGGAAAGTCTCTGTACATTTTTACCATTCATCTTTCCTTCAATTATTTGAAGTTTGCCCACTAAGGTCTACTCCAGGGTGCTGGAGAGGAGGATCCAGCCAATAGTAGAATGCGATTTTCGTCCTGGTCCCAGCGCACTGGATGAGCTCTAAACCCTTCATCAGGTGCTTGAGGTTTCGTGAGAGTGTGCCCAAACAGTCCATGTGTGTTTTGTGGATCTGGAAAAGACGTTCTGCCGTTTCCCTCTTGGTGCCCTGTGTGCTCCGGGAGTATTGGGTCAGGGGCCATTTGTTAAGGGCTGTCCGTTCTCTGTATGATTGAAGCAGGAGTCTGGTTTTCATTGTTGGAAGTCGGACCTGTTCCAAGTGCATGTTGGGCTCTGCCAGGGCTACTCTTTATCACCGGTTCATTTCATTAAATTTATGGACAGAATTTCTACTCACAGCCAGGGACCGCAGGATGTCTGGTTTGGAAACCTCAGGAAATCATCTCTGCTGTTTGCAGATGATGTTGTCCTGTTGGCTTCCTCAATCCAGGACCTTCAGCATGCACTGGGGTGGTTTGCAGCCCAGAGTTAAGCAGCCGGGATGAGGAGCAGCACCTCCAAATCTCTGGTTCTCCACCAGAGAAAGGTGGACTCCCCTCCTCAGGTTGGTGGAGAGTTCTTGTCTCAAGTGGAGGAGATCAAGTATCTCAGGGTCTGGTTCTCAAGTGAGGGGTGGATTGGTCATTGCAATCCACTGCGTCGGCGGTGATGCGGTCACTGTATCCGATTGTTGTGGTGAAGAGTGAAGCTGAGTCAGGGGGCAAAGCTCTCAATTTAGGAGAGGAGCTCAGGGTAGAGTTTATGCTCCTCTACATAGAAAGGAGCCAGCTGAGGTGGCACAGGCCTCTATTTCAGATGCCTCCTGGTCGACTCCCGAGGGAGGTGTTCCATGTGCGTCAGTTATTATGTGAATAATAACTGACACAGAGATCTTAAATATTTTTTTTACCGTGAATAATGAACAATGATTCAGAAATTCATTAAAATGCAGATCAGATGGAACCAGGAAACCTGTCTATGAGGCGGGCCAGCTAGAACACTGGGTTGCAAACTCACAAAATGACCGCCACCACATGGCCAAATATGAGGTAGCCTAACGCTAGCAATGCTAGCCAATCCATCCATCAAACCACTAGCAGTTGAATTAAATGCTTCTTTAAGGTAAAACACAAACAAAGCACACGCAAAAATGTAACACAGCTTTAACTGAAGACCGGGGTGCCTCTCCTCTCAGACCCGAAGGTCACAGGGCAAAGAGTAAGAAAAGGGGTAGTCGGCTGCTTAACTAATACCTTACACAGGGATGTGACATCAGGATGGAGTCGCTCTCACTTTGTCGTTGACATTTGGTATTCAATGAAGGTAAATTGGAATAGAAGATAAGTAAAACATATATAACTTTACAAAATAAGAGATCGAAATCATTCAGGAAACCACTGTATGACACATTTCTAACATTAAATTTAGTCATCCTGCATCATGCTTCTGGTAAAGCTGTGTTTAATGTCCTCATATTATCAGGAATCTTCTTTTCTTTATCAGTCACCATCAGTGACGGAATGGGAGGAGAGACGAAGGCTACAGTAAAAGCTTCAGAGAAAGGAAGCAAGCAGAACCCAAGAGGTGTTGTCTACAAGCCCTCTTTATAACACCCTCCCCCAAAGACACTTTGCCTCTTCAGTCTCTCTTTCCTCCACATGTTCTTCTCCCTTCGCTACTGTGCACATCTTTCCATCCATTTTTCATTTCACTTGACCATTTTGTCTTGAAAGTATTTGATTCTTTCTGAATGTCTCCACATCTCCCCTCCATTTCAGCGCTGTGTGTCTCCATAACTACAACGTTTAAGACTATAATAACATTTCATCCATCCATCAAGCACAGCCAGCTTTGATCAATAAGCACTTTGAGTCCACTCCATAGCACTGCACTGGTCTTAAAATGTCTCCCGTCTGTCTCTGTCAGTACTTATCTCGCTGCTGACGAAGCTATATTAGACTCAGAGGTGGAGGACTATTACAATAGATTTCACAATGCTTTCTAGCACTTTGTGTATGTGTGTGTGTATTCTGTAAATGAAATACATGAGAATAGATCAATAGCCACTGCCAGTGCTCTTCACTTTCACAATTCATCCTAAAGGGTCTAAATATGTTGTAAATCTTGTGTTACTTGAAGCAGCATGATGTTGTCAGCATTTATCTCTACAAATATTTTAAATGCAGTTGCTTACTTCTTACTTTTTGCCAAAACATCATCAAAAAAATGCTTACAGCTTTGTTTCAGATCGTAATTCAGTTTTCATCCCATATGCTTTACTACAATTCAATTGAAGACGTTTTAGTTATATTTTAGTCAGCTGCATTGTCTTAGTTTGAGTCTAGTTTTTTTAGTGAACAAAGAGATGACGCTATAGAGGAATAAATTCACAAGGTTAGTAAATTTCAATCCTTTCTTTGCAGGTAGGTAGTATTTGTACATTGCATCTCATAAGGGACAAAACCCTTTTAAAAGGCTTTGATAGTGTAACATGTTTGGAATTTAACTTTAACCATAAAACACAGATTTTCTTAAATGAACCAAAGTTTGAATTAAAGGCAGTTCAAGGTGTGTATAAGAATAATATAATAAAGTAACCCTTCATTGATTTGCAATGCTTCTCAGTGGAAATAAAATGGTCTCCTCTTAAACACATAGGACAACTACTTTCATATAGGAATACTGCCTTGTTTTCATTTATCAATTTTACTTGAATTTAAGTAAAAGCTAGCATTTTCTAAAAAACAAACAAAAACATTATACTCAGCGATCAATGGAAACATTTTCGCCACAGTCTAAACATAAATTGCTGACCAGTTTATATCCACGTTTCTGCTGGTATTTGAATTATTTATAGTTTATTTCAGGTTGGAAACCTCTTCTGCCATAAACTTGCAGCAATGCTGGGTTCAAATGCATATATATTGTAGCACAAAGAGGGGGGACTTCATTGTCTAAGAGAAAAGATACTAACTAACCAGACTAGATATTTGGGCCACAGTGTCAGATCAGTGTCTCCATCAGATTTCACCTCCATCTTTGACTAGGCTACAAAGGCAAAAAAACAAGAACACAAAAACATCATATCTTTTCTGTATTCAGTCAGAGGTAAATTTCATGATGAGCGTTGGATTACCGGTATTATAAAATAGAATAAAAAATCTCTTATTGTCCCACAATGGGGAAATTCTGGTGTTTACAGCAGCAATAAGATCATATAAAAAAAATGTTACACAAATGTGGACCTTAAAAAATGTATAAGAATAACATAATAGCGAAGTTAAAAGATAAACAATACAATACTGTAAAGTACTGTACTGTAAAGTGTTTTAACGATATAAAAAACCGTGCACCTGGAGAAAAAATAACCAATATACAGCTATAGATATTTTTACAGTATTGATATTTGAAAACAGCAGCAACATCAGAAATATGTGCAAAATGACAACAGCATGTTATTTAACTGACTAAAGGTAGAAACTGTGCAAAAATCTGCATGAATGTAACAAGTTTTTTGGGAACAATGGTGGTTATGGAGTCTTACAGCTGCTGGGAGGAGGAAGGATCTGTGATAACGCTCCCTGGTGCATTTAGGGTGCAACAGTCTGTGCACTGAAGGGCTCTCCAGTTCTGCAACAACTTCATACATGGAGTGGGAAACATTATCTAACAGAGATGTTTAATTAGTTAGGATCCTTTTTGTACTTATTGTACTGCATCAACCCTTAACTTACAAACTGATGGACAGGACTTTTCCTTTGACATATTTTGCTAGAAAACTAACTTTATTGTTCCTTTATTTATGGCGAGTTCCCTCAGTTCTAAAACAACCAAATCACAACCCTAAAGTCACTTTGTTTAGCCTGTGTTATGATGTTCTTTTATCTGAATGCTGCATTAGTTTAAGCACAATGTAATATGCACTTTTCAAAAAGTTCTATTTGGTCTCATTAATCAAATAGGATTTTGGCAGATAAATCCTCAGGACCTCCTGGATGAGTCACTGATGTCCTCTTGAAGGAATTTTAGTGGGCCACTGTTCCTTAAGTTCCTTATTTTATTTATTTTACTTTGATTTGCAAAATATTAAAGCCTTTAGGGTTTATTTGATAGATGTCAGGAACTTTGTTTCTCATGTGATCTTTAGCCTTTTGAATTGGGCCATGATATGTTGCTTTTTGAGATATTTTGACGTTCACATCTACTGTTGTTTCATGGTTAGTGAAATTTAAAACTTTCAAAAGATTGTCTTTAAGTCAATCTCTAATTCAACAGGTGGGGTGATTACTTTTTCATACGGGGCCAGGTTGTTTTGATCTCGATGCTCTTTCCCTTCATAAATGAAATCATCCTATGAAAACTGCTTTTTAGAGGCTCTAATAAAAAAAATTGGAAAGTAATCAATACATTGTTTTACAGGTTCTGCATCCGCTTATGTGGGCATAACAACATTTTTAAGAGCAGATCTACTGCAAACAACAATGATTTCGATTTTTTTAAGCCTGCCACACAGTATAATGAAATGTATTAGCATTAGTTGTAAACACCAGACCTTATCCAATATTTATATACTTGTAAATGGCCATCACGATAACATTATGCAGGAAGTAACCTGTACAATTCAGATGATAGAAGAGGGAGTGGATATAAATGTTCCTAATATACTTTATGCAATATCTTTGAATCTCACTTCTGAGGCTGAACTCAAATCCAATCTGATCTCTTGTGATGCCACGAATGAGAGCTATTGATGTGGACAAATTTCAGTATTTATGGAGGAGATAATACTCTATAGCGCTCCCAAACTCCAATTTCTTAGATCTATAAAAGCTATAAAAATACATTTTTGAATTTAAACACTGCAAAAATTGACACATCTACAGTTCTTCCAGAGTGATCAAATAAGGTCCCGTCCACCGCGAAGTCCAAACCCTGGCCTATAGCACAATTTTTCACCAAAAACCAGCACTCTCATCCCATACTGGCTTCGGCGGGTGGTCTGTAGCGATCTTTTTTTATTCAGCCTTCAGAGTGGGAGGAAGATTCTGAAGCGAAAGGTGCTTTCGGTTTTCCATCTTTAAAGCTCCAACCGCATTTTTTTTTTACGCATGCAGTCATAGGCGTCGCCTCTAGAACGCGCAATGTAGCGACACAGTATCACAACAACAATGGCCATGCATACTGTGTTGAATGGTTTTAACTGCTCATGCTACTCACCCTGCTGTGGGAGCTTACAACAGAATCTTCTTCTTCCTGGAACATCTCCAGGAAGAACAGAGCAATATGCGGCGACATAGTTCAGCACCTGGAATTTGCACCTTAACGCCGCGAAAATGGACCGCGGGAGGGCAACCATGTATAAATATGAATGCGCCATGCCCAACATTTTAAATCGGCTTATTTTTTGCTTTGGCACCACAGCGTACCTGACTGGCATGTACATTTTGCAAAGCGTTTTTATACCCAGCATTAACGGGTGGGCGATGCATTTATTTTCACGTCTCCGTCTTTTCACGACAAGCGTTTTGAAAACTATCCGGCGTTTAGGTGTTACGTTTGACCGCCACCGTGTGGGCCGGGGGACGTAAGCAACAACAGAGGTGTCGGTAACAAAGAAGTATTACCAAATACTTCATTACTGTGCTTAAGTCCCACTTTTTAGGTATCTATACTTTACTCCATTACGCTTATATTTTCTTCCTACTTCTGACTTCTACTCATTACATTTTCACAGAAGTATCTGTACTTTACTTTCTATTAGCAGCACATTTTTAAAGCAAGAACGCGTTCCGCAGCGTTACTCTTGACTTCAGTTTAATGTTTATAAATATTTTATTTCTCGGTTATGTGCGCCACCCAATGCAGATCATTGGCTCTCCATCCACATCTAGTGAAAACTGTATGTAATTAGGATGAGTCATATAACGCATAAACACTCATTGGTTAGCTAAAGGAAATCTTCAGAAGCAACCAGGTGTTCTACTTGAAGAACTGCAAACGTGAATTGTCTATGCCATGCTACAATGTGAGATTCAGAAAAAAGATGTTGAAATGTCTGAAAGAGGTCAGTACACAGGCGAGAGAGAATATTGGGAGATGGAGACCAACAAGACCTCCCTCATCCTTGGCCTATCTCAAAAGAATTTTTTCGAAATAGTCGAAAAATTGAGCTTTCAATTCATATAGTGGCATCTGGCTGCTTTTTAAAGGTTACTCTACATTTTTATACTTTAAGTAGTTTTTGGAGCAGATACTTTTTCACTTTAACTTGAGTAAAGAGGTCAAGTTGATACTTTAACTTTTACCAGAGCGTTTTTAAACTGCAGTCTCTTTACTTCTACTTAAGTAACAAACATGTGTACTTTTGACACCACTGAACAACAAAAATGAAACAGACAGACATTGCTGTGTTTAAAGATGTGGGTGGATAGCTTGTTTTCTTCTGGTCTGATAACGACTTGTCATCACTACAGAGTAAGAGACATAAACGCAGGTAAACAACAGGAGGTTCTTTGAGTTTTCCCTGCCAAAGACAAAAAAACAACATGTCAGGAGCTTCATGCCAGGGCAAGTTTTTATGAATGGACATTTTTTTCCCTTCTGTCTCTCTCGCTCCTCTTTCTTTTTTGTGAATGAAAAACAACTGGAAAATCCAGTCGAAAAAGCCCACAGTCTACAGAGAGCTGATTGGCTGCTTTGATGACAGCCCCGCCCATCGTTGCTAGGAGCCCGCCGATAGAGCATTCTGATTGGTTCACGGGGGGAACCGAGACTTCATTCACAAGTCGGTGAATTCGACTGGACAAAAGCGAGAAATTCGAGTCCTAAAGAGGAAACCCTCCAATCATATAAGTCCAGTGGAGCCAAGCTGGAAGAGTGAAGTCTCACCAAAATGAGATCTGCTGAAGAAATAACAGGTCACTCCACACTTTTAAATCAATTCAACCCGCTAATCTAAATTCAGAAGGGAAAAAAAGTGGGGGGTCGGTGTGAACCCAACATCTGTTTCCTTTCACACTTTCAGGACTGTATTCTAGAAACAAACAGAGGAGACGTGGCACTATAATAAGTGTATGAAAAAAGGAATTTTTTTTTTTCTCTATAGGCGTTATTCTAAACTAAAAAAAAAAGTAAAGTTGGCTTAATTGGACAAATGGGTGTGAAAATAGTAGTTATTTACTTGTGAAATCAACGCGCGCAATCACAAACGCACGCAGACGCACGTGCACTAAAGAGATTTGTAAAGAGAGCCGCAGCCCGCTGGGTAATCACTCGCCATCACTTCCCCTCGGCATTTTTTTGTGAATGGAGCTCATTATGCATGCAGCCTCCACGCAGCTCCATTCACAAACAGCGCTCCCTCCTCTCCCCTCTGCAGCCTGTGCGTGGATCCCACTCCAACTGCGCGCAAATGACCGCAAACGGTTAAACGGATGGATTATAAGATGGATGGATATTTAGACCAGCAAGTGCCTTACCCTTTAGCCAATGTACGTATAACTTAACGCTTATTGTTTGTTTCTTTTTTTTGATGGCGGTGTTTTGTGTTGTTTTCGCATTCGTGTCCGCGTCGCTTCTGCACGAGTTTTGGCTGCGACTTTGGGCAGAAAAAAGTGCTTGTTTGCACTGATTCCAACTGCCAGAACAGAAAAAAGAAAGAAAAACCTTTTAAAAAGTTACATTTGTGTGCATTTAATAACAATTGACGAGTGATTTTGTTGGTTTTGTTTGTTTCCAATGTTTACTTTGGTCAAATGCTCATTGTCAGACTTCTCTTTTTACGCATGATGAGCTCTTTTTAGATGCGCATCTCATATTATATTAGTTTTTATGGACTTTCGCGATACTTATCGGTAGGACCTGCACATTGAAGGCTGCTATCCAGCTAAAGAACTGTGAAGGATTGCCGTGAACTGTTTTGACACTGATGTTGTCGAAGAGCCCTGCTGGATTCTGTTAACCTTTATTGCTTTTGCAGAAGTCGCAAGGAAATGGGCCCCTAAATAGACTGTTGATGGCAGCAAAAAGGAAATTCATGGACACAGAATTACCCCCTCAGGAATCAGAAGGTAAAAGTAGAAGAAAGTCGTTGAATTTGCGTTTGATTCATGCTTTATTAAAAGCTGAATAAAAGATGTCAGTTTGTCAGAGTGAAAGCTGATTGTTTTTAATGCTATGGTAAATATTAGCTCTTATATTTCTTTTTTCTTTCCACTCAGACCTCTTCCAGGATTTAAGCCAGCTGCAAGAGACATGGCTTACAGAAGGTAAGGCTTCTTGTTTTTTGATTGAACGTTCAGCATGGAGAATTTATGATCTGAATCTTGCTAAGAAATGATGCCTGCTGATGCAACATGTTCACATGGACAGCCTAAGGCAGTAACAAACTAAAAACATTCCACTTCTCGGATGAAATCCATAGAAAAAACATATTTTTCAATTCAAATTTTCTGCAAAAGTCTGTGAAGCACAAATTTCTAAGAGCTTAGTTGATCAAAAATTTTATTGTAGGCTATATGTTTCTTTAAAACTGATTTGTAGTTGTTATAGGAAATATATTCATAGTTTGAGCCACTGTATGTTAATGGTGTTATTTTACTTTACTTATTCCCCATATAGAAAAAGCATGCAATGTTTTTATGTTTTAAATACTTGTGATCATATATTCTATGTGGAATTTCACCAAATTGGGCGATAGAAGTATTTTCTAAATGTGTAATACCTGCAGGATAATGTTCCATGTATGGAAGGTCTATCCACATGTTTTAACACTCTGTTAAGTTTCCACATGTTCTGGGAGGTTTTCACACCTATGTCTTTTCTGCATGGAGATTTCAAACAAATGTGGCAAAACTTTTCACCTTTTTCTTCAGTTTATTTCTACATTATATACTGTTCACATGTGAAAGATCTGTTTGCTGTTTATATTCAAAAAATACTTCTAATATACATAAAATTTCATTGTACCAACATATGATAAGATGAGTGTCTGTGTTCTGCTCTTTTACACAAACAAACCTATGAATTTAGCAATGTGAAAAAAGAGGATTGAGCTAAAAGCTTTAAACAATTTTGGTGGTTGTTAAATTTCCAACACAAATATTAAAAAGAAATGTATTCAAAGGAAATATTTTTAGTGCATTTATGGCTGCTGGGTGATTTCCTTAACTCGAAGCGGGACCCCAAATATCCATTTTTCTTCGTTCCTGATACAATCTCTTGCTGGTGCTGCTCACACACTCATAAAGACACACAAGCCCCCCCTTTCCTCCCCCCACAAAAAAAGCAGCCTGAGTGAGCACAGACAGGACATTATTAGCTTTGAGCACATCCTACTTTGGCCATGTTGGCATGTGGAGAGCGTGCCAGACTGCAGCCAATGCAAACAAACTGCCTGTTTGGCTTGTGTCACTCACAGGCACATAGCAATGAAATAAGGCCCAATCGGAGGCAACTGTCACTGGGCTGACCTAATAAGAGCACTGCTGACATCTGCTTTAATACAGTAATTATGCTCTATGGGAAGAGGGGAGTAAAACAATGCCACAAGATGAGGGTTGTTTGGAGCATTGGTGTGGTGATGTAGATCCAAGCAGTGATCAGAAGGGACTGTAGATGTTCGTTAAAGAGGACTGCAGTCTGAGGTGTAAATTTTGCTGTGTCTGTTGCTTTGATCTGCTTTGATGTGGAGATTTAAAGGGGGATTGCTGCTCAGTTTTGACATTTATATTCTAATGTGAACCACATCAGGGTCATGGGCCTTGTTTAAAGCTTCCCTCTTAAAGCTTTTTTTAAAAATGTTTTCTTACCTGCAGAGTGTGATGATTTTGGCTGTTTTTCAGTGTTGTGCTCAATGGAGATTGATTCGCTGTGCTGTGTGCTCAATTGAAAACATGTGCGTGTAACACAACCTTAGTTTCCAGTGAATCCTTTGATATATGCATTTAGCATTAAGGGTGCATTTACCATTTTAACATTATCTCCTTATTTTTAATCTAATGTACTTAACCATTATATTTAAGTTTATTTCCATTCATTATATCAAACGAACTGCCTATTTGAGGCCCATTAAACATGGTAGAAATTTAGATTTTTTTAAGGTTGGAAGTAAATAAACAAAAATGTTTTCACAGCTGCCTCTTTACTGCAGTCACTTGGATCACAATAAACACCTTTTGACTCCATTTCCTTTCTAGTGGTCAAGATTTATACCTTTAAATATTATGCTAAAAATTCTTGCTTTAGTCCAGTTTCAGGTATAGCTATGAAAATTAGAACCAAGTATCTAGGGGAAAGGTTGATTCGTTTTCCATTTAGGTCAAATTTCAGTATTTATAGATAATACTCTATGGCGCTCCCAAACTCCAATTTCTTAGATCTGTAAAGCTATAAAAATACATTTTGAATTTAAACACTTAAAATTGACACATCTACAGATCTTCAGAGTGAAAAATAAGGCCCCGTCCACACGAAGTCAAACCCTGGCCTAAATCCACAAATTTTTCACCAAACCAGCCTCTCATCCGTCTGAAGCCGGCGTTTCAGGGGGTCTGTAAACAATCTTTTTTTTATTAAGCCTTCAGAGTGGGAAGATTTTGAAACGCCGTGAACGTTTTCGCAGTTCCATCTTTAAGCTCTGACGCATTTTTTATTTTTTACGCGCGCATGCGTCATATGGCGTCGCCTCTAAACACGCATCCAGCCACACAGTATCATAACAACAATGGCGCGTGCACATTGCGAGTTGAATGGTTTGCTGCTCATGCTACTCACCCTGCTGTCGGACTTACAACAGAATCTTTCTTCTTCTGGAATATCTCCAGGAAGAACAGAGCAATATCGACGACATAGTTCAGCTCCTGAATTTGACTGAACCACGAAAATGGACCCGCAGGGGCAACCATAACTATATAAATATTAGTGCGCGCATGCCCAACATTTCCTCGCTAAGTTCTGTTTACGCTTAATATTTTGCTTTGGTGGCACCACAAGCGCCACTTACAGGCCTGGCATACATTTTGCAGCGTTTTCATGCATTCATGTGGTTAGATCCACATTTATTTTCACGCCTCCGTCTTTCACGACAAGCGTTCTGGAAAAATATTAGCGTTTAGGTGTTCGCTTTGACTTCTCGCGGTGGACGGGCCTAAGTTGTTTTTTTAAATCGGCCCCACATCTGAGGGGAAGTTGGTTATTTCTGGGAACTCTGTTTCAGTTTGAAGTTTGGAAAGCTTTCTCTTCCACATTGGAAGCTTAAATTTTCAGTGTTTTGACACCCTGACAACAGAATTTTGACCTGATAGCAGGAAAGTACGGCACTTTCTGTGATTCCCTTGCCCACACCCATGTCTTTATGTCGGCATACATTTGAACATGATATAAACAAGAGAAAAGGTCCTTTGGGGTCATAGTGCAAACAATGCAGTATAGTCAATCAAGACGCCTCAATAACACATAGCTGTAGCTAGCAGAACTTTCTTTCACATAGAAAGTATTCCTGAATCAGTTATTTTTTGTTTTCATTATTATATATATTTTTTTATCTGTATGCTCTGTGTTCTCAAAAAAAAGGTTTTTTGTTTTTCATAGTAGGAACTTATGTCTTGAAACTGCTTCGGTCTGGCTTTTTTGTGGAAATGTATTTCCACTAATTTGGAGAACAGAGCATGTGTCTGAAACAGTGGGCGATATACAACAGGGCTGGGTATTGATTCAGATTTCAAGAATTAATTACTTTCCATAAAAATAAAAAAAAATATCCACTGGACTTGGTTTCCAAGATTTTTAGAGCTTTCACCACCTGTCCTGGAAGCTTTCTCGAATTCAGAAAATGTCTGGATCTTGATTTGAAGACGCCTTCAAATCTTTGGAAACCAAGTCCAGTGGATATTTTTTGCAATTTTTACGGAATGACTATGACCTGAATGACTGAGAACCTTCATCAGCAAGAATTCATTACATTTTCAAGATTTAGAATCATCTTAAATTGGATTGCTGGTATTAAAAGCATTATTTTTTTTTTAATGAAATGATCTTTAAAGAAAAAAATCAGAATCTATTCAGAATTGGGAAATTATTTATTAACTTTTTTTTAACACAGCCCTCATACACAATGAGAAAGGAAAGAGTAGTAGCGAGATGCGTGAAAACTTGTGCATGTTTCTTCTGCGTTAAGAAATGTCCTTTTAAAGGAATAGTACACTTTAAAAACATGATTAGCCTTCATTTTCTACTCACCCCCATGCTGAACAAAACTCTGGAGTACTTTTTGATATCTCAAATGCATCTGGAGATCTGGGAGGCTACTTGCTATCTGCTGACATTCAAATAATGGAGGTCTATGGCGCCGAGACAGAAAAGGTCCACAAAAGTCACATAAAAGCGTGTCAATATTCCTCCATACTGCTTTCGTCAATGTAATCCAAGTGTCCTGAGTGGGTAGCATCAGAATTTTCGAAGCGAAGTCATTTAGAGCGTTTTTAGAGCCTATAAACAATAGTGTATAGGATTTCCTAATAAGCGCCCCATGCTTGGCTTCTCACGATTCTACGGAAGCGGCAGACCAAACCCGGAAGGAAGTGCGCATTCAGCGTCTGCTCTGCCAATAATGCAAGCGTAGAAGAAGAAATGTGCTGTTTACCTGTGCAAAAGAAAGAAACAACAGAAAGAAAAATGTCTGAGGACTTCAGTGTTGAGGAAGAGCATGAGTTCTTTGCCGAAAGCTGAATCGCTGGTTTGGTCTGCGGCTTCCGTCGTGCGCCGCGTGAGCGTAGCATGGGGGCGCTATTAGGAAATCCTATACACTACTGTTTATGCTCTAAAAACATTCTAAATGACTTCTCTTTAGTAAATTATGGGACGCTACCCACTCAGGACACTTGGAATACATTGGACGAGCAGTATGGAGGAATATTGACACGTTTTTTGTGGACTTTTGTGGACCTTTCTGTCTCGGCCATAGACCTCCATTATTTGAATGTCAGCAGACAGCAAAGAAGCCTCCCAGATCTCCAGATGCATTTGAGATATCAAAAAGTACTCCAGAGTTTTGTTCAGCATGGGGGTGAGTAGAAAATGAAGGCTAATCATGTTTTGGGTGTACTATTCCTTTAATGCAAAATGATGAGAATCCAAAAACGACATTTATGCAGAATAAGAGACATCACTTCATGCAAGAACCATGCAATGTAGGTTCGAAATGTGTGTAATTAGTATTCAGGACTGTCATTTAAACCAGTAGTTCTATATGTAGTGTATTATGCAAACACACCTTCATACGGTTGTTTGATATTAACTTAATAGGAGCTGCTTAACATCACAAGCAGTTTGGACTTTTCTTCAGGCGCAAGTTTGGTTGGATGCCAATGTTCCAGAAATGACCGACAAGTGATTTGCACTTAAACCTCTGGGTGTCAAGAGAGTCATTCAGCCATATTTGCTGGAGTTTCCCCCCCATTTTGCTCACATGTGCATATACCGGTAATCTGTAATTTATGTGCACATATGATTCAAATAGTTAACATCAGCTTGTAGAGACTGGCAGCAAATGGTGAGAATATATTTTTTAAATGTTTTTATTGTGGCTGTCATTGTCTAAAGGAGTTTTCTAATGCAGTTATAAAAGTACAGACTTATGGATCCTTCATATGATCAATACATTGATTCATATTAACAATGAGGCACCAGTTTGTGTATAAGGAGGGTTAATGGCTGGAAGAAACTGAGATTCAGCATTGTGACACTATTGTAACTTATAAATTTTGGGAATTGCTAACATGTCTGTCTGGCGTTCTTTCTTTTATAGTATAGCATTTCATTTAATGCAATATAGATTGATTCGCATAAAATTATCTTCTAATAATCTGCACTGTCCATATTTGCTCTTCTCCTTGCCAGTTTCAGTGCTGTTGTTCATTATTATTGTCATTAGTATCTTTAAATTCAAGCCTGATTTTTATTCTTGATTGACTAACTGATGCTTCATCAGCATTTAGAACATGTAAATTTAGTACAATACACGTCATAGCGTCAGGGGCGGATTAAGAAATTTTGGCCCCCTGGGCCTGACATGGTCTTGGCCCCTCAACCCCCCGCGCGTGCGGGCGCACACACACACACGCACGCACGCACTATGCAAGAAATACTGTATACTGTGAACAGACATGCACACTGTCCTGTACAGAAGAGTGCACATACTGCACACACACTATTAGGTATACCACACAGACACTGACAAGCACAGGTTTCACACAGACACAGGTGGAGGGGATAAATGACCTAAAAATAAACATTTTGGAAAATGACTATGCCCACTTCAGTGATGGTGCATTGGGTCATTTGAGAGATATTATGTATTGGAAGTTGGTAGCTATCATGAAATAAACCCCCCACCCCACCCAAAAAACTAAATCGGACATGATTTTTGCCCCCTTTTCCTCCCTTCTATCATTAAAAATAAAATAATATCTTAGGAAAACACTTTGGCATAACGGCAGCTGTGCAGCAAATTGAGGCTCAAAGTCTGTATCTATTTGTGGTTAAGCTTGAGGAGAAGGAGAAAGGTAAAATGATAACATGCATCGGAGAGCACCACAAAGAAAGGTGTAGGCCAGTTCAAGGGCTACATGCAGGTCAAGATAGCCCATTTCCAAGAATGCTATAGTGGCTGGACAGGCACTGGACATGTCCTGAACTCAGTGTCAGACGTGGCTGCCGAATACTTGGATGAAGTGAAGCAGCTGACAGATCTCATGCTGCCCCATCTGAAGACTGTCCTGGCCAGGCAGAGGATGGATGAGGAGACCTTCCCAATGGACCCTGTCAGTGAACAGGCTAGTAACATTGATGGCACCCCTGTGCACAACATTGGGATGGAGAGACAATGTGGCAAGGTGGACTACAAACTAAAGAAGTTGGGCACACTGAACGCAGTCAATAGGTCATAAACTGGTCTGTTCTAAAAGAACAGACCAGTTTATGAAAGACTCGATGGGGGAGGGACACAGCTAAGAATACTTGAGTGAGATTCTGTGATCCAAATTCGAGATAGAGCTTTTTGATAATGATAATTTGTCAGAGTAAGGTTGTGTAATCAAAATTTGAGAATGAGCTTTGTCAATCAATCAAGAATATTTGCATTAAGTTCTGTGATCAAAATTCAGAAACAACCTTTAATAATTGATAAAGAATATGTGAGTGAGGTTGTGTGATCCATCCAATTTGAGAATTAGCTTTGATAATAATGATTGAGAGCCTCTGGCCCTCTGTGGATCATGGCCGCGGGGCCAATTTTGCCTGGCCCCTTGGGGCCTCTGTGGGTCGTGGCCGCGGGGCCAAGTTGGCCTGGCCCCTTGGGGCCTCTGACCCTCTATGGATCGGGGCCAAGTTGGCCTGACCCCTCGGGGCCTCTGGCCCTCTATGGATCATGGCAGCGGGGCCAAGTTGGCCAGACCCCTTAGGACCTCAGGCCCTCTGTGGGTCGCGGCCGCGGGGCCAAGTTGACCTTGCCCCTTGGGGCCTCTTACCCTCTATGGATCGTGGCCGCGGGGCCAAGTTGACCTGGCCCCTTGGGGCCTCTGGCCTTCTGTGGCTTTGCGGCCGCGGGGCAAGTTGGCCTGGCCCTTTGGGGCCTCTGGCCTTCTGTGGGTGCGTGGCCGCGGGGCCAAGTTGACCTGGCCCCCTGGGGCCTCTGACCGTCTATGGATCGTGGCCGCGGGGCCAAGTTGACCTGGCCCCCTGGGGCCTCTGACCCTCTATGGATCGTGGCGCGGGGCCAAGTTGGCCTGGCCCCTGGGGCCTCTGACCGATCTATGGATGCGTGGCAGCTGGCGGGGCCAAGTTGGCCTGGCCCCTTGGGGCCTCTGACCGTCTATGGATCGTGGCCGCGGGGCCAAGTTGGCCTGGCCCCTGGGGCCTCTGACCCTCAATGGATCGTGGCTGGCGCGGGGCCAAGTTGGCCTGGCCCCTGGGGCCTCTGACCGTCCTTGGCCTGGCCTCTGTCTGGCCCCTGGGGCCTCTGGACAATCATGGATCATGGGCGGGCCATGTTGGCCTGACCCTGGGGCCTCTTACCCTCTATGGATCATGGGCAAGGGCCCTGACCCCTAGGACCTCAGGCCCTCTGGGTGCGTGGCCGCGGGGGCCAAGATTGACCTGGCCCCTTGGGGCCTCTTACCCTATGGATCATCGGCCCCTTGGGGCCTCTTACCCTATGGATCGTGGCCGCGGGGCCAAGTTGGCCTGGCCCCTTGGGGCCTAAGATTATTATTTTTGCAAAGTAGTTTTTGCCTGGGTCGCGGCGGCGGGCATAAGTTGGCCTGGCCCCTTGGGGCCTCTGACCGCTCTATGGATCATGGGGCCATGTTGGCCTGACCCCTTGGGGCCTCTTACCCTCTATGGATCATGGCCAGCGGGGCCAAGTTGGTCTGACCCCTTGGGACCTCAGGCCCTCTGTGGGTCGTGGCCGCGGGGCCAAGTTGACCTGGCCCTGGGGCCTCTGGCCTTCTGTGAAAACTGCGGCGCGGGGGCCAGGGTGGCCTGGCCCTTTGGGGCCTCTGGCCTTCTGTGGGGTCGTGGCCCGGGGCCAAGTTGGCCTGGCCCCTGGGGCCTCTGACCGCCTATGGATGCGTGGCGGCGGGGCCAAGTTGACCTGGCCCCCTGGGGCCTCTGACCCCTCAATGGATCGTGGCGGCGGGGCCAAGTTGGCCTGGCCCCTTGGGGCCTCTGACCGTCTATGGATCGTGGCGCGGGGCCAGCTGTTGGCCTGGCCCCTTTGGGGCCTCTGACCGTCTATGGATCATGGCGGCGGGGCCATGTTGGCCTGACCCCCTGGGGCCTCTTACCCTCTATGGATCATGGTCGCGGGGCCAAGTTGGCCCTGACCCCTTAGGACCTCAGGCCCTCTGTGCGTCGTGGCGCGGGCCCTGCTGACCCCTGGCCCCTGGGGCCTCTTACCCTCTATGGATCATGGCCCCTTGGGGCCTCTACCCTCTATGGATCGTGGGCAGCGGGGCCAAAGTTGGCCTGGCCCCTTGGGGCCTAAGATTATTATTTTGCAAAAGTAGTTTTGCCTGGGTCGCGGCCGCGGGGCCAAGTTGGCCTGGCCCCTTGGGGCCTCTGGCCCCCTGGGCCTGGGCCCGGTAGGCCCGGTCATTAATCCACCTATGCATAGCGTTGATTTAAAGTGTGCTACATACTTATTTATTAAAAGGCTGGCTATTTTTTGCTACTCAGACAGTCCTAACATATTTCGAATTGTCAAAACACACACTCACACCCACAGGTATGGGCGTATCCGTCTGTTCATGTGTTCCTTGTAATGCGCTCTTTCGGACTTTCTTCACAGCCCTCATACACAATCAGAAAGGAAAGTGTAGTAATGAGATGCATGAAAAGTTGTGCATGTTTCTTCTGCTTAAAGAAATATTCCTTTTAATGCAAAATGATGAGAATCCAAAAAGTTAATTTAATGCAGAATAGCAGACATCACTCCATGTAAGAACGATGCAATGTAGGTTCGGTATGCGTGCAATTAGTATTCAAGACGGTCATTTAAACCAGTATTTCCATGTTTAATTTGTTATGCAAACACACCTTCATACAGTTGTTTGATATTAACTTAATAGGAGCTGCTTAACATCACAAGCAGTTTGGATTTTTCTTCAGGCGCAACTTTGGTAGGATGCCATTGTTCCAGAAATGACCGACAAGTGATTTGCACTTAAACCTCTGGGTGTCAAGAGAGCCATTCAGCCATATTTGCTGGAGTTTTTCCCCCATTTTGCTCTCCAGTTCTTCGCTGTGTCTTTAATAATTCAAATTTCCGTGCAAAGAGGATGGATGAAAAAACCAGCAGCCAGAACATAACATATTAATGGAGAAAGGGAAGGGAGCGCAATGTCGATAGTTAGCATGTTGACCTGCGTTTGAAAAACTCGTATTAACCCGATCATTTCAGTAGGAAAGAGGCTTTAAATGGACTAAATAAGATTGACGTCTCAGGAATTTTGAAATAACATTTTTGAAAAGTAGAAATTCAGTAAATATTCATATCTTTTCCCGCTTGGGATAAGCGTGACGGAAAATGGATGTATTGCTGGTTTGAATTGCTTTATAACTAGAATCAATTTGAACCTATTTACTTTAAGTCTGTCCAAGAACATGGATGTGATTGGAAGTGTCTTGAGATGACGTGTTGTAAATTAGCGCTTTATATATAAACACTGGAATTGTTGAGCACATAAAGAGGTAAATCATTCATCTGATTCAGGTGTGTTAGACTTGGGACAAATCCAAAGGGTGCAGGACAACAGCCCTTTTAGACCGGAGTCTGACATCAATTTCTCTACAGGATCACCATTTTCTTAGCTTGTATTCAGGGTTACAAGAAAGATTTGGTGTCAAAGTTTGATACTTAAGATGTTCTTCAAATTAAACCTGCTAGAGCTAAGTTAACATCAATGCTTAAAAATCATAAACATAAATTTTGCTACACTTCCATATTTAAAGGAGGTCTAATCAGAATAGAGACTTAATTTAGTTATTTTTTTATAGTGTCCTATCTGGCAAAGTGGCAATAAGAGTTGTCTCAATGCCAGAAAGAGCCCAATATATTTTACTCTCACATGTGGAGCATTATCGCTTTAGTTTTAAGAATTTATAACCAAATAGTATATTAAGAAGAAGTTTTTTTTTAGAATTAACATATCTAAGGCAGAACATTTGTATATAACTCCTCAATAATACCCCAAATCTCTGCTTCTCAGAGGAAAGTAATTTTGTTTCATTTCATATAACTAGAAATAGATCAGATAGAAATCACTTCCTTTTAAACGCATCCAAAAAAAATTCCAACCACTGTTTTTTTAACTGAGCTTTTTACATTAGGCCAGATATGATTCATATTAGCTCCATCAAATAGTAACAAGGTGTGTTAATCCCTTTTAATTTTCAAATGATCGAACGTTTCCTGAATAATAAAAGACTGAAAACAGATTTGTGGCCCTTTATTTCCTTTCCTATTAATCATCCAAACAATTTACGGATTAATCAGGTTTCACTGAAAATCCAACTTTATACAAAGAAGTTTAACTTAGCTCCACCTCCTGAAGTCTCGCCAGCAGGCTGTGGCTTGCAAAGTGATTTAAACAATTGCTTTTAAAGTAATATAGGTAACATTTTGAAGAGTTGCCCTGTTGAACAAGTGGTCCTTATACTATTATTGTTTTTTACATTTGTAGCATATTTAAATGGCCTATAGAGCATTTTTCCTGTTTCAAAAGAGAATGAAACATTAATGCTAATATATGAAACATTTCAATGCATTGATAATGAGTCACTCACTGCTTGCAGAAGGTATTAGTAATGTTTAACGACAGCGATCAGACACTGTTGAATCATCGGCACCCTTTGAATTGAACCCATCCTGAGGGCAAACCGTGCTTCATCCATGTTGGCTTTTATGCTTTTTCTCGCGTCGCGTTGAAAAGCTGCAAACCCACTTCACACCATCCGACTCAAAGACTAGAAGCAATAAAGCTGAAACAATAGGCGTCGCTTCAAAGGTGTCTTTAGGCCGAAAAGGTTCAGATAAAGGTTTTTTTTTTTGGAGACTTGCTGACAAATCTAAGAGGCCGCAGTTTAATGATCCTCCTAAAGATACATTTCAGTGATTTCTTTCCTTTTCTTTTTATCTTTTTAAAGTGCGTTTTTGCTGTTTAAGCATTCTTCTAAATGCTAATACTTTAGATAAGTCACCACATTCTTGTAACCATAGTTTTACTTTTGTTGATCAAAATATGTTTTTGTTAGATAGACACTGTTAGATAGAAACTTTGCCGTTTTGTATTACTATTTTAACAGTTTTTCCAACTGAAACACCTTCAAAAACCACAGTTTTATCGATTCACGATGCATATTTTGAGAATTTTGCAGTGCATTCATGCAAATAATCAGGATCTGATGTAATTTCGTATGTTGCTTTATGAGTGTAGTGGACCTTTATTTTTTTTTATTTACTTTATCTGATGTAGCCATCAGTAGTTAGTGCTTTATCTTCAGTGGAATGATGTCATAGCTTAGAGAAACATGGTGAAATTCTTCTGTTGCAGCATGTCTCATTAACTTGTAGCCCAGTTTGTTTTTATTTTAAATCCTGCCAGCTGTACAATATCCCTAAAATAGTTGTCAACCTACAACAAACCAGAACAAGGCTGATATAGGGGATAAAATGCAAAAGACATAATTGGCAAAAGACATCATCAAAACACAGATGCATGATTCTTGTGTAAGATGCAAAGAAAGAAAAATTAAGTTACCAAAATAAATATGAACTGATGGTTAAAAGCGCCACTCATGGCTATAGAATGTAAATATCTTAGCTAGATGAAACTCAGTATGTATCTTAAGAAAGTCAGCGGAAGTTGTCTAGTGAAATAAACGAAACTTTGTGCCGTTTGGACCACTGTTTCTGTAAAATGACTACTGTTGCACAACAAGATAACAATGATATGCACTGTTGATTATCAAATATTATCTGTAAAACCGATGGTTTGGTCTTTGATAACAGTCACAGTTGCTTTGGTGGAAAATGTTTGCTGTCAATACGTCTGTTTCTGGTATTTCTTTATAGATTTAATCAGTTCAAAGTTGAATAAAGAGTTTTATTCTGTTGGTTTTGTTGCCTATTGTAAATATCAAATATCCCTGCCAGCACTTAACTCTGAGATATTTATATCTCAGTTTTGGTTTAAGCCATTTACAGTAGAGGAAGAAAAAAAAAGGAAGTATTTTGTAATGCCTTTCATGGAAGAAATAATCACTTTAAATCCAGTAATAACATGTCCTTTTCATCTCTCTGAAGTTTAAAAGTGATTCTTTCCTATTATTGGACAAAACAGCCTTTTAAAGGATACAATGTCTTGAACTCACAAATAGTGTGATGGCTTATTGTTGAGTCTCAGAGCCTGATCAAGGCAACAGAAAGCAGAGAGATGGAAGTCTAACCCTATCAAAGCGTTATTTAACCCTAAGTACTGGCTTGTTTTCAGCTTCCCCCGGCTAAGACCTTTCCTTTCCTGTTGCATTAATTAAAGACCCTATCATGAGTGATTGTAGTTGTGACGGATCCACTGCAGTTGTAAAAGCTGGTTAGCTAGAGGGAGATTTTCTCTTTTTTTTTTTTCCTGTTGTTCACCAAAGAAGAACGGAAGCAGGAGCGAGACGGAAAGGGTGAAGTTCTGAAAGGCAAGAGTTCAGGAACCTGTCACATCTTGTCTCATTTTGGTCTTTAGGTTTATATGACTTCTTAAACTCCTCCCAGGATCTCCTGCTGGGAACAGAAAAAAAGTTTTTCAAGGTGGCTGGAAGCATCTGAGAGAACATGCGTCTGGACTCACATAAACACACTTCTCCTCTTGTGCTGACTTGCATCTCAAAGCTCCTGGTGGGGTGTTCCTGGAAACAAATCAGATCCGCATTTACACACAAACTCAGGAAAGTTTGCAGACACAGACGGTCGAGGTTGTGATAATGTCTGCGGCTCATCGTTTGTTTTTTGCTGCCTTTTTATTGGGTCCAGTGGGTTCTGTTTCAGACATGTTGAAACTAGTGGAAGTGATTGATTGGTGGGTGTGCAGAACTAAATACTGGCCTTTGCTTTATCTCGTGCAGGCCCCTCCTGAGGGCAAATGACTAAAACCTTAAAAGGAGATAATATCATTATAATATAGTAAATCACAGGATGCAGCGTTACATAAGAAATCAATGTGATTTATCAGAACATGCTGCAGAGCGCAGTCATCCGGTTTCCTCTGCAGAGGAAGGAGTGTGACGACATGCAAGTGGATTTGAATTTCTTATTTCCTCTTTTTGCCCTTTGTCTGTGACTTTTTTTTTCTGCATCATGTATCTCTGTCTGGAAAAACCAAATAATGAAAGAGGGGAGGGGGATAATTTGGCTGCGTCTGATTTTTACCTCTCGGCTGAGGCTGCGATCCTTGGAAAGTCATTGTTCTTTCCTCAGAAGTTTCCGTTAACTCTGAATTCCTTTCATGTAGGTCTTTGAAGGAACGCACATTAGTGTGCTAGTGCTACCGTATCACTGTAAATACTAGCAGCACCAAGTACCTCAACCACATCAATACAAATTGTCAAACGGTTGTAGAATCCTGAGGTTCTGAGTTAAAGACCCACTCCCACAAACCCGCACAATGGCAGCCCACTGCTCCCCAAGGGGATGGGTTTAATGCAGAGGTAAATTTCTCCAATGTGAGATCAATAAAGTTTAATTATTATTATATTTAACAGCGTAACACTTCCTTCAGTCATTCAGTACATTCAAATCAGTAATGTTTGAACATATTACCTTTTTAACTGCAAAGTAAAACAATCTTAGCCTCTCTGATTATTTAGAACACTGGAAAAATGATCTAGAAATAAGTCAAAATGTATTAAATTAAGTGTATTTACCCTTAATCTGAGTAGGTAAATAAGATAGTTTGCAAATGGAATGAGTAGTTTTACTCTTAAAATAAGAGCACTTGAAATAAGATGATGCAATTGTGTTTTCTTATTTTAAATGTAAATTGTCTTGTTACATTGGCAAAATGTCTCTTTTACCTCTTCAATCCAAGAATAAATGCACTTATTTTAAAAAAAAATTTTACTTATCTAGATTTTGATTTTTTTTTTTTAGTGAATCTGTTCATTATAACAAGCATCTTCAGATTGAGGAGTAATCATCCTTAGATGTCAGAGTCTTTTCGTCTCGTATGAATTTCTAGAAAATTTAGAATAATATGAAGTCAGCATTATGTTATTTTAAGTAAGCTGCCTGTTGGAACTTTGCATGGAGCTTGGAGTGATTGTACTTGAGTAATGAAGAGCAGTGACTGTGACCACATCCTCTGTTGGTTTTTACCGCTTTGTGTTTTGAACTGGCCTGATTCCACTGTTTTTAATTCTGTAAAAACAAAAAAAAATATCCACTGGACTTGGTTTCCAAGATTTGAAGACATTTCGCCATCTCTCCAGGAAGCTTTCTCAATTCGAATGTGAAACGTCTTCAAACCAAGTCCAGTGGATATTTTTTTAATTTTTACGGAATGATTATGACCTGGATGACTGAGAACCTTCATCAGCACAGTTTTTAATGTATTTTAGACCTTACTGTTGCACAGAAACTGGTATCAATGTTTACCATAGAACTTGTGCCCCTTTCAAGGTCTAGTTAAGCTTCCATCTTGTTCATAAAAGAAATGACACCAAGGCGTAAATTTAAACCGGAAAGGCTCTTGCCTGCCCACCAATCACGCCACCATGCATCTCTGCTCCAGCCTATTGGCACAGCTTCACCCCCAGGCCAGCCAATCATCGTTTAGGACCATGGATTTATGGCTACATATTCTTTCTATTTTTAAATTTCTTGTTGAAATGTGATGTTACCCAAAAGTCAACCGGCATTTGAACCAATTGCTTGCATTTATTTTTTATAGTAATAATAAAACTCAAATTGTTTGTGGAAGATGTGAATCTTTGATTGTGTTTCAATGGAGGCTCTTTATAAAATTAATGCCTTATAGCATATGACATAAAATTGTCGGTATTGTAATACCAAAATGAAGAGATGGCAAAACTCATGTAGTCCATGATATTGGTGTTTGGTAAAATTCTTCTATATAGATGCACTGCTAAGTTGAATTGCAGTGACGCGTAAATGGGACAACATGCTAGTGATATACAAAATCTAATTTATACAACTGCTTTATTTTGAACACAAAGCATGAATTGAACACATTGGTTTAAGGTTAGAAAGTTGTAACTCTGACATTTAAATTCTATTTATTTTCTGGTCTCAATTTGATATGCACGCAGATGAATATTTAAACTTTTCCTAAATTATTTAATGAAAAACAAAGTTCAAACCTCTATAAAGATATTTATAAGTGAGTTTTCAAATTGGAATGTGTTACAATAGTGCTGGTCCAACTCTGCTGCTCCTGGGCTTGGCCTCTGCAGCTCTGCTTATTTAGTGAGATGAGTTTCATTGTGCAAGAGTGCCTAATCAAGGCCTCTGAAATTCTACACCACTGCAAGAGGGGTAGCATCACACAAGCTAGATCACTCTATTGATTCATCTATTTTTACAAACTGGTCTTAGGTGGCTATATAATGTTTCCTGGGATATTTATTCGTCCTTGATAAATAATGGTTTCTAACTGATTTGCAACTCTAAATGAAGTGGATCAGTAATAAATTCCTGCAAAAAGTTAAGCTAATAAATTATTGTAATGTTACATTTTTTATTTTTGTACTTTTAAAAGAATACTTTCATTTTTTTTTTTGTTGTTTTTTATTTATTTACCCTTTTTTATTTAACACAGATTTTCCAAATCCGACTCCCCACATCCTACATTAAGACTTTAAGCAGGAAGATATTTCTTACGTTACATGATTTGTTTGTGTTTACAGCCATGGAAAAATCAGCAGACTCAGTTTCCCTCGATGCTTTGCTCTAAAAATATTTTTAGAGAACAATACAAGAGAAACAAAGAAAACAAGGGTGGTCTGATATTTTTCTCCATTAATATTATTCTTCATATTTTCCTTTTTAGTGTCCACAAAGACACAAAAAAGAAAGACACTCTTTCAATTGTTGCATCTTTTTTTGCAGTCATTGCTCACCTCCTGACTAACTTGACCAGTTTTAGTTTCTTTTAAACAAACGGACAACAAAATCTAAACTATTCTCAGAATTTTTGAGCTCCAACATCTCTGGTTTAGCCTGAACACCCTGTCTTAGGTTTAGGTTTCTTTAAAAGGAGACAAAAACCATCCACAGGTCAAACGTGACCGGTTTGTGTTCCCTCAAAACAAAAAGAAGTTAGAAAAGAAACGTGCTAATGGAAGCTGTGGGATGCTTGGCTCTGTGTTTTTTAGGCTAACCAAGGAATGATTGTGAAATAGAAACCAATACGGAAATATTTCACAATAAACTATGGCTTAACCTATTTCTAAATATGATCGGTGACGAGAAAGTGACATCTGTATGTGAAAAACCTGGTACTGGTGTGTCCTACATTTAACCCTGGCGTGTTTAGTCCCAGTTTGGAACTACCAGTGAAGATAAAAATGTGCTTTGTGTTCTTTTGAATTTATCAATCAAATTAAGATTTAAGAGGCCAATATAAGCTGTGAAAAATCCTTTACAGTATTGGAGGTCAAGCAAATGAAGCCGTGACTCAGATTTCACAGAGCAGAGACAGTAAGGACGAATAAAGGACTAAAAGTCTGTGTAAAATGCATTAAAGTTTATTTTTGTTTTTATTTCAGCTCAAGTTCCTGACAGCGATGAGCAGTTTGTTCCTGATTTCCATTCTGAGAACTGTGAGTACATTACTTTCACTGCCTGTTCAAAATTAAGTGTTAAGGATTTTTATTTGCATCTAAATCAAAGATTTAGCTATCGACTTATGTCTGCATACCAAAAACATTGTGTTACGTAGGTGGGAGATGAGAACATCAAGTGAAGCAGTCCAATGTACAAATGATAGAACGTGTTGCTGTTAATAATTCATGCCTTGGTTTAATTATGCCTAAAATTTGTCATTATTGCTCTGATTTTTGCACATTCATCCATTACTCTCTGATCATGTCATACCAGGAGAAATATGCATAATAGACAATAGACAAATAGAAAATACATTTATTGTCCAACAATGGGAAAATAGTGTAATATAAAAGCAAATGTAGTCAGCCTGATGTTACGGTAACCTCTTTGGCAGGCAAAACTATGCAGAGAAAGACCTAATAACCCAGTCGTCCACTCCTAGATCCAGGATTGCAGGAATATGCACCACCGTCGTTTATTTGCATGCCTTTAAAAATGTGAATAGGCCGCAGACCAGGAAACCAGTACGCAATTATTCAGGGTGCAGGTACAAAGGTGGCCCCTTTGTGCACATCGGAAGGCGCAAAATGGAAAAGCAAATTTCTGGGCCCCACAACTGAGCAGCTATTTGAATGAGTTTCCCTTTCTTGTTGTTTGCCCTAACAATGGCGATTCAGGATCTGGGTGGGACAACGTGTTGCTCTACAAACAGTTTTCTTTTCTGGCCACTCCAGCTCCAGCATGGACGCTGAAATGGTAAAGAGAACTTCAAATGTAATCCGTCCTCAAAAGAGAAAACTGGCAGTGCTGGGTGCCACTAAGAGTCACTTCCTCTGATTGAAGACATGCAGCTTTTGTGTTCAAACATTGCGTTTCTTTGGTTGTTGTTGTTTTGTTTTTCTTACTCCCAACTCATCAGAGACTGGGTGACACATGCTCGGTCTGCTGTGGCGATCTGTTGGGCAACAATGTTGAAGAGGAAGTGCAGATGAACCTTTGGGCACACAAGGGTCATGTCGACTTAACCCAGTGGCCTCCACACCCAATCAGCTGTCAGGGCTTTCTAACGGCTGACCTGGGTGTGATTTGCAGGGTCAGAGAGGCTCCAGTTTGATTGGCAGCTCACTTCTTCATAGCAGAGACGTTCCTTTGGTGAAAGTTTCCCTGATGGCTGTCCAGAGCAAAACGCTGATCCCTTCAAACTTGGATTTATGGAGAAATTAATGTGACAAGTATGTATGAACATAAACTGTTATGGCATAACATTATGACCACCCCCACTAGTATTATGCTACCACAGCATTTCCTGCCACAACAGCCCAATAAGCCATGGGCTCCAACAGACCCTTGAGAGTGTGCTGTGGTGTCTGGCAGCAAGATGTTAGCAGCTGTAGGCTGCAAGGTGGGACTTTAAGAGTACAGTTATATTTAAATAGTTAGCCCATATATATAGAATTATGGCCTAAGTCACCTGTGTCTGAACTTCATTCAATTCTTTAAAAATCAGCATTAAAAGTGCACCGTGTCAAAATGACTTTGGTGCATAGAGTGCTGCGACCTAGCAGGCTGTGCTTAGGGTTCTGGCTGCAGAAACGGGTTGCAATGAAAAGAAGTTCACATGGGTTGACCCTATTTCTGGGAGTTTTACACTGACACTCATTATCTGTGTGCATAAATATACCTTTTTTCAGTCTAATCCTTAAACTTTGTGTAATTGTGTGTAATGCAGTCGGTTAAAGCCCTACAGTTAATAGTCTTTTCCTCTTCTAACTTATAAACTTTGAGGACAATATGTCCAGTTATTGCCCAATATGTATCACCCCTTTAACTGGGGCTCTGATAAAAAAATTAATCTGCGTATATCTTCATCATTTGGTTTGTTACAAAACTTCTTCTGTTGTCTGTTAACTTTGTTCTTTCCCATACCAAAGTGAAAGGCATTTTTAACGTCAGACTAAATGTTAAAAACAGGTGACTCACCTGTTTTGGAAAGTCTAAAACACACATACACAGACCAGCACAAAAACACTTGAAGCAAGAGCCTTAATCCCATGTGACCTGGAGTATAATTGAAGCCTCCATTGAAAGCAGTGCCTTGTTAAAATTAAACATTCTTGTTTACTGAGTCAAGTCTTTACCTGCATGGGTGTGGTGGTGTTAACAGGGGCAAAGGGAGATAGTAAAAGTCAGTAGGGGGAAAAGAAGGGAAATAAACACATGTTAGAGCACTAAATTAAAGAAGAGGCAGGGGGTAAAAGCTGAGATTGAGCAATACTTGAACATCTGGTAAATCCATCTCATCTGGTCCTTCAATTCAAGGCTAACAAGCCAGCCCTGTCTGGAAGGTTATGCAAACAGCCATGCTTTTTTATTTACTTGTTCATGTGCATTTTACTGGTAAAATTACACTTCATATTGTTTCCACTGATTTAATGTGATTTCTTTGGAAGTGTTTAAAGAAAGATTGAATTTAAATCATGTGCTCGCAAGAGAGGGTTTGTTTTTTTTCTTTGAAGCAGCTTCAGGGGTTATCCTTGCCCGTCTCCTGGCTATCAAACGAGGGTTTTATAATTGGGTGTTTTTTGTGTAAAAAGGGGACTAAAGCGTCGCAGATTGAGCACTCGGCGAGGCTAATCTGCGTCTTGAGCTTGCACTTCCCTGTCCAAGTATGTTGTTTACACTTGGAGCAGCTCGAGAGATGTGACCCATTCATAAATTTTCTTCCCTGCGTGCGTAAAAGGAAGTGTGTCTCCCCACCACACCCCTCCTCCTCTCCTGCTTTCTCCCTCTCGCTCCTCTCTGCAGAGCTCTCCTCCACTCTTCATTCATAAAAAAGAGCCCTACAGTAAAACTCCTGCGCTCTAACTGGATACTTCAAAACCCTCCCTCCCTTCCTGTCTCTGTGCAAACTAAGTCAAATTTAAACACCCCCCCTCTACCTCTTTCAGCGCACACACTCTTTGAGCATTCCAAGATGTGAACTAATCCTGTGTTTTTTGGATTTGTGTAGAGCGATTGTTTAGCTTTGTGCCTTGCAGTAATTACATAGGAAGTTGTGGCTATAGAACGCCGTTACAGTGTTTCTCCGAGAGCACGGTTTGTAAGGACAGCATAAAAAAAAGGAGAGAAGAGGAACTGAAAGTAAAATCCTTCACCACTCATGTTTTAGGATTCTGTCAGTACCTCTCCAGATTGCACAATGGATTGTTCCTGAGTGACTCTGGAAGTCGGAGATTCGCTCCCCTAGGGTTGTTGTCGTGCTCTGACCTGCCAGCGTTGATTTTAGTTGATTTTTGGAATAACAGTTAACAATGTTCACAATAACGTTTCAGCCATGAGCTCTGAGCTCCACCCCCTATGAAAGATTACAGAAAATAATTTGAAATTCCTCTAAAGTTTGCATAAAAATGTAGCTAATGCTTGAGTATGAAATGGCCAGTGGCAGAAAGCTATATTTCACTTTGGGAAAAAGTTGCATCAGTAAAAAGCCTTTTAACATGGAGGATGCACATAAATTTGTAAGTTAATGTGCAAATCTAACCCTTACACCATTGCTTGGGCATGTGCTGCTGAAAAATCTACATTTGAAAGGCCAAATCACAGTTCCCCTTGTGCATCATATAATGGATCCTTTCTCAAAGTCCACATGGATCCGGATCAAGTGGAAAGTCGATGTTGTTCGAAAATTGCAGCCTTCTAAAGCTAACCCCATTTTTTATTAATAAAAGCCGTCCACAAGATAGAACAGAATATAGATTGCTATCAAAGAAGAAATCCTGAACATCAGAACTGGAGCTGAACAACATATTACACAAATTATCATTGGAATATCAATGATGGGCATTTCTGAAACCAATTGGCTTCAAGGGAAAAGTAATTCGACTCAGTTTTTTAATATAGCACCAATTCAAAACACGACCTCTTATTTAAAACCCTCTGATTGCATTTAGACATTGACTTTGCAGGATTCCCTTAGTTGCCAGAGTTGCTAAGCTGGATGCCAGGATGCCAATGATGTGGTTAACCTGTTAGATTGGATTCCTCTGCTTCCATTTTGCACACTTCTGACATACACTCACCGGTCACTTTATTAGGTACACCTGTCCAACTGCTAGTTAACACTTTAATTTCTAAGCAGCCAATCACATGGTGGCAACTCAGTGCATTTAGGGCATTTAGGCATGTAGACATGGTCGTAAGACAATCTCCTGCAGTTCAAACCGAGCATCAGTATGGGGAAGAAAGGTGATTTGAGTGACTTTGAACGTGGCATGATTGTTGTTGGTGCCAGAAGGGCTGGTCTGAGTATTTCAGAAACTGCTGATCTACTGGGATTTTCACGCACAACCATCTCCTAGGGTTTACAGAGAATGGTCCTAAAAAGAAAAACATCCAGTCAGCGGCCCAGTTCTGTGGGCGCGAAATGCCTTGTTGATGCCTAGAGGTCAGAGTGGAGAATGGCCAGAGACTGGTTGGAGCTGATAGAAGGGCAACAGTGACTCAAATAACCACCCGCTACAACCAAGGTGGGCAGAAGAGCATCTCTGGACGCACAGTACGCCGAACTTTGAGGCAGATGGGCTACAGCAGCAGAAGACCACACCTGGTGCCACTCCTTTCAGCTAAGAACAGGAAACTCAGGCAAACAATTTGCACAAGCTCATCTAAATTGGACAATAGAAGATTGGAAAAACGCTGCCTGGTCTGGATGAGTCTCGAATTTCTGCTGCGACATTCGGATGGTAGGGTCAGAATTTGGCGCTAGCTACAACATGAAAGCATGGATCCATCCTGCCTTGTATCAACGGTTCAGGCTGGTGGTGGTGGTGTCATGGTGTGGGGAATATTTTCTTGGCACTCTTTGGGCCCCTTGGTACCAATTGAGCATCGTTGCAACGCCACAGCCTACCTGAGTATTGTTGCTGACCATGTCCATCCCTTTTATGACCACAATGTACCCAACTTCTGATGGCTACTTTCAGCAGGATAATGCGCCATGTCATAAAAGCTGGAATCATCTCAGACTGGTTTCTTGAACATGACAATGAGTTCACTGTACTCAAATGGCCTCCACAGTCACCAGATCTCAATCCAATAGAGCATCTTTGGGATGTGGTGGAACGGGAGATTGGCATCATGGATGTGCAGCCGACAAATCTGCGGCAACTGTGTGATGCCATCATGACAATATGGACCAAACCCCCCTGAGGAATGCTTCCAGCACCTTGTTGAATCTATGCCATAAGAAAGAATTGAAGCAGTTCTGAAGGCAAAAGGGGGTCCAACCTAAGCTCCAAAACATTGAAAAAAGTAAAAAATTAGGGCTAAGCATAATCTGTTTTATATTGTTATAAAAAGTGCATTGCAGTAACTAAAAAAATTAACTATTATCTGCTACTATAGTCAAACCACAATCCCAACACTGCTCTAGAAAGGCCTTTCAAAATAAACAAGGCAATTAATTGTTTGATTAATTTAGTGAATTCATTCTGTTTTTGCATATTTGTTTGCTTTCCATCTCTTTCTACTGAAGATTATGAATGACAGAAGGCTTCATTGCTTTCCACTCACCCTCCCTGGAGGGTTTTATGGATCAGAACTGCCACTATCAGCCCAGATTTGGACCAGATCAGCAAAATGGCGAGGGGGGAGAAGAAAAAAAGAAAAAAAAAAGGTCTCTGTTTTCATCCACTCTCCAAAACACAGCTGCTATGCAACGTGTGCACAAACATTCAGGTGGTTGCCAAAAACACGCAGATGTCGTTTTACTTCATGGTAGCTGAATTTGTGTGCCATTACTTTTTTTGTGTTTTGTTTTTGTTTATTTTATTTGGGAGTGAAATGGCTGATTTCTCTCACGTGAACAGATGATTTCTTTTGACAGTCCCTCATCCGCCGCTGCACGGACAAACACACACGCGCACTCTCCCTCTTTTCACACACAAACCCCGGCCCTGCTGTTTTATGAATGGGCTGGTTGTGAAAGACTGGCTGAGGAAGCACATTGAGTTAAGGGGAGTGAACCTCCATTCATGACACTGACATGAGTTATTTCTCTACCAGAAGCACCTATTTGTGTAAGTGTAGCACTGTTTTTACTTTCTGTCAGACAGAATTCAGAGATTTATCCATTTCTTAAATTATTATTTAAAAGAAAATATATGTTCAGCTTTTTCCATTTGGTCTGTTTAGATTTTAAGGCTCATCAATAATAAAAGGTACCTGCAGATTGTAGCTTTATGAGTTGGTCTTCAAAGGGTTTGTTGAGGCATATATTTGTTTTAAAGCGTTCAATGAGGGAAATAAAAGCTTTCCAGAGCTGATTCAGAGTGGCTGTGTCAAAGCTGAGGGTGGGGGCACATGGATCCGAGTTGGCAGCACTGCTCTGTGAATGGATGGCAGTGTGCTCTTCATTACAGGAGAGTTTAAGGAGGGAGAAGAGACCTTTTTTATGCCGTTTCATCCCTCAAATAGACAAATAACTCCTTATGTTTCTGTGTTGTTTTATAGGTAACGACCAAGATAGGAGGAGAATCTGTCAAAATAACTGTTGATTTTGGTTGACCTTTAATAGTGGGGGATTAGTGGGACATTTTCCTGCTTCTCCATTCCCTCATTCACTATTATGTATTGTGCATTTCCTTTTCAACAGCCACTTTTTGTCAAGGATTGAATTGTTTTGGTCTTAGCTTTGTAAAAGTAGGGGAATGTATTCACAATCTACCAAATGGATGGAAAACAGATGTGTCATCTCATTCTCATTTGAAAATCTTTATCAAACAGAAATGCTATGATCATTCACTGCAAAAACAATCTGAAATTAAGTAAAAATTTCTTAAATCAAGTGTATTTACCCTTAATTTGAGCAGGTAAATAAGATAGTTTGCCAATGGGATGAGTATTTTTACACTTAAAATAAGTTAATTAGATAATATGCACTTGAAATAAGACAATGCAATTGATTTTTCTTATTTCAAATGTAAATTGTCTGTTCCATTGGCAAAGTGTCTCATTTATCTCCTCAAATCAGGATAAAATGCACCTTTTTTAAGAAAAAATGACTTATTTAGATTTACATTTTTTGCAGCGTTTCTATCGTGGCTGAGGATTCCAAATCCTGAAATGCATGATTTCACAGCAAATTCAAAAGGTCCTGCAAAATAAAACTGAAAAGAAGTCATGTTTGTAATTTTCCTTATTTTTTTTCCATTTCACAGTCGGGGTTCTCAGTACTGCATAGAGGAATCACACACAACCAAGAACAAAATACATGATGTGGCTTCCACCATGTTTTATGTTGGGATGCTGCATAGAGGGTGTTGTGAAGATGTATAGATGTAGATTAAGGATGCAATCTTGTTCCAGATTACACAAATATCATATTTTAACACAACAACTAAGCACACTTCTATCGCCATCCTAAACATATACTACGTTGATGTGGATGAACATATTATTACCTTGTGAAACAGACCAGAAGGTGTCCGGAATTAGATGGGAGCCATCCTACAGGGATATTGATCCAGAAGCACAGGAGGAGGAGATGGAGAAGGTTGATAAATAGCTTGATAAAGGTAAAGCCCAGATAAATCAGCCTGAAAGCAGACGAGGGGAAGGAAAGGGGCTAGAAATGTGCCACAAAGAGTTATGGCCAAGATCCTGATCGAGAAGTGAGGGTCAAACTGGAGGGCAGCCAGGGTGGAATCTGCAGGAAGAAGCTGTGGATGTGGCATTTACGCTGATAATTCCCAGCAAGGTGATCCAACCTGGATTCCTTATCTTTTCTTGATTTCATTACCTCTGTAGGTTGCACCTCATTAAACCCAACGCAAATAGATCTACACATACACAGCCCTTCCCTACATGTAGCACACCAGAGGGCAAAGCTCATTATTTTATTTCAGTAACCGTATGGGGACTAATCGATGGCTACATTAAACATTAGAAGGGGGGGCAGTTATATTGGGGGTTGGCTGAGTGATTGAGAGTAAAGAGTCAATATTGAGGTAGATTAATTACATCCAGGCCTCGTCTTTGATGAGACGTCCCTCTCGTTGCGTGTGTCCCGAGAAGCGGATCTATTGTATCTAGTCCACTAAACTGCAGCAGGGTAGTGAGATTTATAACAGCTCAATGGACATTTATAAAAAGCTAACGCTGCACAGTAGAAAGTGAATTGGACAGCAGGGAAAACATAAAATGGTAGAACGTTTCGAGACATTTTCAGGGTTAAATAGCAGAAATCAATCTGAGAGAACCAGCAGGATTATCAGCTAGGAAGAAATATTCTCACCTCTTCTAAAACAAGTATTGCTTTTTGTTTTGAGTTCATTAAAAGGAAGTGAAACGATGATGTGTGCAGATTTAACCTTTCAACTCCCTTACCAGGATTATTGTCATTCACAGCTACATCCTGTTTGATGAGGCATAGATGCACCATGGGCGTTTTAACAGTCAACAATGACCCAAAAATGTCTCTGCAGGCCAGTTGTCTGTGTTGATGTTACCACCGTGGCCTCCATCAATCTAGTTAGACTTGTTTGGCAGGTATCTGACAACCATTCTTTAAAAATTCAAGGGGACTGAAGCATTATCAGATGGGTGTGGACGATCCGTAAATCAGATAGAGCGGACACTAATGGATCCAGCACTCTAGATAGATACTGAAGCTCCTCTCTGCGTGCTCGCTCTCAAAGAGGATGAGCTTGTTAGTGCTGCCCGGCCTCCTTGTGTCTCTCTGATTGTGCAGTGACCTGAGAAGCACGCACACATGTTCAGCACATGTTTCCATGCACCAGTGGCTTAGCTGGTCTGCCTCTGCAGCCGAAAGGGTCTGGATTAGCTTATATTTTCTCAGTTCCATTCCTTTTCTGGTGATACACATCATTTAGCGCCTGCTATAAACATGTGACCCCTGTATAAATGAGTAATTCTTACTATTGAAAAGTATGTTTATTGATACCTGTGATTGAGCTGTTCCTTGTTATTCTCATTTGTCAAACTGGTTTCACTGACATATCAGTTTTATGATATCTTACCAATACCGTAGCTCTGCTGTGTCATAATTAAAAAGTGAATTTGTCATATAGCGACACTATTATTCCTTAAACAAATTTACCATAAAGTGTGTGGAAAAACACCATGGGATCTGGGATAATGTTCTCTGGACGAATGTATCTAAAAGTAGAATATTGGAATACCAAAACAGAGGACATGATTCCAGCAAAAGAGTGGTGTATAAATTGTGCAGCACGGTGCTTATCCATCTGGACACCTTCCATTGAAGTAATTTTGGGAAGGGCCGAAAATACTGGTTAGCTGAGTGGCCTATGTTGGTGATATAGACGGGCCAAATAAACCAATCAGATCAACGTGAAGCTTATGACGCACTAACAGAGCGATGACGAAGAGGAGCCAATTGATAGATCAAACTCTTGCCGAAACCATCTCGAGAGAAGAGCAAAAACATCTTTTCCTCTGAGAGAAAAGCCTCCAGAGCAGTGTTTTGCTCTTCTTTCAGTGAAGAAATACTCTGTAATTCCGATAAAACTTGCTCGATAGCCACGCTTAACGCTAGTTTCATCGGGCTGAAGCCGCCATGTTCTTTAGACTGAACTGTCGCCGCTTCTCGCTAAGGCCACACCTCAACCCGCCTCAAAGCCAACGCTGATTGGACGCTCGCTTGGTGAACGGCTCCATTTTTCTTTAATGGAGAGTCTCCAGACTAATTAGCGAAAGTGAAATCTTGAAAGCTCTCAGCGAGATCAGGATGGTCCCACGAGGCTACTTAGGTGTAGGTGTGGAGGCGTCATGCTATGTTGTCAGAAGTGGACACTGCAACATGTTGGTGAACCAAAAAGCACTAGTAAATTCCTTAAGGGGCTATTTTATACAAATGTAGCTTTTTGGAGCTATAACCATGTTATAATACTATTCACTAATCAAATTCATAGCAAAGGTGTTATTTTGCCTGATTTATGTCTGAGTATTGTTTGCTCACTGAGCAGCAATCGCTCCTTATTTTGGAAAAATGAGACAACAAGACAAATCGACATAGAGCTGTCTTTCCCGCACCTCCCCAGCAAGTTGTGATGTTTGGCAGAGCACATGAATTTCTTCTTAAAGTTAAGGCAAAGAGATTCTTATTCCCTTCTAATCAGCAATAGGACCACAACTGTGCTGTTTTTTGCCAGTATCCAAGGCATCTAAGTTTTTTTACTGCAGGTGGTCTCACACTTAGTTCAGGCTTCCTAAAAAAGAGCCCAATCTTAAAGGGATAGTTCCGGTATTTTTGACATGAATCTGTATGGCATCCCCATCACCAGCTGCATGCAATCACACACTGACTTACCCCTGGCAGCGTCCTGTGAGCAGAGTTATCGCCCAGTTTTGGTCAAGCCAAAAGTAATCCTGCAGGTTTTAGGAACAGCGGAAATAAAAACTTTTCTCTTCCCAAAACATTATGTGTTCAAAAGAGTGATATTTTTGTGCATCCCAAAACATTGTAGTGGAAAAAAGTCACACGCCGTTATCAACTGGTCCTATTTTCTCTGTTCGTGACCGTATCAGTGCGCAGCGCCAGTCATTCAGACAGCGCGAGCCCAACAACAGCCATGTTCCCTCCGCGCCGAGGGATCGCTGCCAGGGGTAAGTCAGTGTGATTGCATGCCGCTGGTGATGGGGATGCCATACAGATTCATGTCAAAAATACCTAACTATCCCTTTAAGAAATGGTGCCATACCATATGTTAGCATATGTTAGCTCGAGGGTGATGTCATGAAATGGGTGGTGCCCACACAGGGTAGGCAGCTGTCTTTCTTCCAGTTTGGAAGAAAACAACAAATATTTTAAAATAAATGGACACTCTATTGTACCAAAGGCAATATTTTATCATACATATGCCTACAGATGACCATCAGAGACTGGAAAAGCTAATGCAGATCCAAAACTCAGATGTTTAACCTTTTTAAGATGCTGTGAAATGACAGAAAATGGGTTTTACATTAAAGAACAAACCAATTAATTCAATGATTGCACGCAGCTACAGCTCAAACTGTGCGATGAAATAGCAGGATAAAAGTTCACAGCTCACGATGCATGTTCTCTGATGCAAGCTTATGACGGCCGACTGAATTTCAAACATTTTTGATTTTTGAGAATTTCATTTTCTCCCGATCTTCAGATTCCTGATCGGGAGGTCGTCATGAAAAGCTGATCGCCCCTCGTTACCCACCTGTATACTACATGACGCACGATCAGGCTCGTGCATCGTGCGTCATGTCGGCCCGATGGAAAAATTCTCACACGACTTGGAAAACCGTCCAAAAAAGGACAAAAAATTGCACAGTGTATGTCTGGCTTTACACCCTAAGGTTAGAAGTAGGGGCAAACTTCCTTCTATTGATACAGAAACCAGTGGACACCAGATTAGATAAAGAGGAGGCCCTTAAAAAAAGAACAACCAAACAGACAACAGAGCTATTTGGGAGCATCCAGCGTGTCATTACAACTTGTACTCTTAACTTTACTGAGTTTTTACACCAGAACAGTAACGAACCATGCAATCAGTTTGTGTAAATCAGAATTAATGTACAGAGCCAGAGCATGCTGCACAGACGTCATGTCCTCAGACGGCTAATCCTTGTATTTGATGAGAAGCTGCTAATTTTTTTGCTTATCTTAGTGTTGTAGTGTGCTTTTACTTTTATAGGAAGATATTATCACGCTCTACCAGCTTCTAAGAATGTATGTTAAAGGAATAGTACACCCAAAACATAATTAGCCTTCATTTCTACTCACCCCATGCTGAACAACACTCTGGAGTACTTTTTGATATCTCCAAATGCATCTGGAGATCTGGGAAGCTTCTTGCTGTCTGCTGACATTCAAATAATGGAGGTGCCTATGCGCGAGAGGCAAGAAAGGTCCATAAAAGTCCACAAAAAGCGTGTCAATATTCCTCCATACTGCTTTCGTCAATGTATTCCAAATTAGTGTCCCTGGAGTGGGTAGCATCCAGAATTTACTCGAAGCGAAGTCATTTAGAATGTTTTTTAGAGCATAAACAGTAGTGTATAGGATTTCCTGAAAGCTGCGCAATGCCTGTGATCCCGCGGCGCGCTGACGGAAACCGGCAGACCAAACCAGATGAAAGTGCGCATTCAGCATCTGCTCTGCCGATAAAATGCAAAGCGTAGAAGAAGAAATGTGCTGTTTACCTGTGCAAAGAAAAAGAAACAACAACGAAAGAAAAATGTCTGAGGACTTCAGTGTTGAGGAAGAGCATGAGTTCCTTGCCGAGCTGAATGCGCGACTGCCTGTTTGGTTTGGTCTGCCGCGTTTCCGTAGACTCGTGAACCCGCTTTAGGAAATCCTATACACTACTGTTTATGCTCTAAAAACATTCTAAATGACTTAGTTTCGGTAAATTCTGGATGCTACCCACTCAGGAGACTTGGAATACATTGGACGAGCAGTATGGAGGAATATTGACATCGCGTTTTTGTGGACTTTTATGGACCTTTCTGTCTCTCGGCACCATAGACCTCCATTATTTGAATGTCAGCAGACAGCAAGAAGCCTCCCAGATCTCCAGATGCATTTGAGATATCAAAAAGTACTCCAGAGAGAGTTGTTCAGCATGGGGTGAGTAGAAATGAAGGCTAATCATGTTTTGGGTGTACTATTCCTTTAAGAGCAGTATTGTAATCATGCATGAATATCCTTACATCGTTTTTTTTTATTTGATGCAAGCACGGAGGAAGTTTAAATTACATTCAATATTTCTCAATAAAAAACTGAATACCTAATAAAGTCTTTTCAGTTTATATATGATTGCTCACCGAGGAAGAATGAAAACAATCATGAATAACTGGAGAAAACATGAGACTGTTTCACAAAATGCTTCAACTCTTGTTAGAAAAGCTCGTATCAACTTAAAATGAATGACATCAGTCTGTCAGTCGACCAAACATTACGTTTCATACAGTCAGGTATCCCATTTTCTACAGAGAAAACCTCTCATCACAACTATGTATTTAGCTAAACAATATTTGAGCAGTTGTGACTGCACATCATCCTTTCCAACCTTATTCCATCTTTGCCATAATTGTCTGTATTCGTCCTCCATCAGTAGGAGACCAGATGAATGCTATGAGGAACTGCACATCATCTAAGATAAGAACCAGATCTGAAGATGGCTCCCCGTTAAACCCTAAAAGAGTATGACTTGAATGTTATTTGTTTAACCAGACCTTCTGAATGTGTGTATGGGAGGATTTAACGGGACACGTTCCTGTCACCTGGTTGGATCATGACGCTCACGTCCAATGACTGATTGTGAGTGGGGCTGCTGTGTGCTGCAGTGTTCCAGAGGCTTAATACTTGGCCACGCTGCATATAAACATCCAGAGTAAGACTCTCCAGACGCGCTCTCTGTCCTCATGCTGGATTTCTGCAAACTGAAGGTCTTTAATGGGAGGAAATAATCTGTCCAAACTCAGATAGAGAAGTGCAGAGCTGTGTCCCTTCGTCTAATGGACGAAATCCCAACGCTCATTCACCTGCTTAATATTTTTTACAATGTACATTATTTTGCAAAAATATCAACATGATCAGTTTTTTCACTTTTAGTCACTTCAATTCAATTCAGTTTATTTCTATAGCGCCAATTCACAATACATGTCATCTTAAGGCACTTTACAGCTCAACCAGATCATCCAGTCAAATTTATTCAAAGTTTTCTATCTAAGGAAAACCAGTTGATTGCATTGACTCAAATACAATCCCTCACACTAAGCATGCTTGTAGCGACAGTGGAGAGGAAAACTCAATTTTAACAGGAAGAAACCTCCAGCAGAACCAGGCACTTAAAACCACAAGTTGGTGTACTTTGTTGAGATTTTATATGATAGATTAAAACAAGAAGTGTAGGATTGTTGATGAAAAGGAAAATTATAACAGGTCCTGTCAGTTTTTTTCCCACCTTAGTCATGTTATTTATATACACAAACCATGGGGAGAACCTTCCATTGGTAGATTTAAAGTGGTAGAGTTGACATTGGCTGAATTAGACAAATAATTAAATCCCACAAGGTGTTTCCATCCGTGTTTTATATTGTAAATTTTCAAGTATCTCATCAGAAAAGCTTGATCAAATTGCAATATTTGAAAAAACTCTCCTCAAATTAGCTAAATATTTTTTACGTCGTTTGAGATAGTTTTTGGCTTTTAAGAAAAATTATGGATGTGCAAAACAGGGGATTGAAACATTTTTCAAATCAGGTCTGATGCAGTGAACTTTTACTCACATGATCAGTTGTTTCTGCTGTCTGCGTCTTCCTGGAGAAATTTACCTCTGCATTTAACCCATCCCCTTGGGGATCAGTGGGCTGCCATTGTGGGACGTCCTGGGAGCAATCAGGGGTTAAGGGTCTTGCTCAGGGAGCCAGAGTGGGGCTTGAACTCAGGAATCCAAGCTCTATGCCCTAACCACTAAGCTGCCACTTCCCTAACACACTCCCCTTATATATGGCTGGAAGCAACATTGGCATTACCGGCATGTCAAGGTTAAAACAACCTCCCCGATTGCAACATATTCATTAAAACTGAACAGTAGTCAGTGCTAGATTACAGCCTCTACTTCCTGTTTACAACAACCATGCGTGATTACTTAAAATGGACGACGTCGTAGGTCGGCAATACTCTTTGCGGGACTTTAACTCCCTTTAAACCAAATGGAAACACCCCAAATTCGCATTTTTTTATAAGTTTATGTTTAATATAAATTTTAGTTGAATGGAAACACGGCTAGTTTCTCATAATTAATTGAACAGAGCTCTAAACTCTGGACATTCTCGGTTGCAGTGGATTTTATTTGAAGTTATCCGAACAAACGGGAATAGAAGCAGACTTTTGCTAACATCACATTTGCAAATTTGGAATGCTTTTGTTCAGCTTTTTTTTTTGTCATCTTTAACAGTTCAACATGTTGCAGATTAAGTAGAGATTTTCACACCATGTCTGCATGACTCAGCCGAGGGCCCCATTGTGTTGAGGATAGTGTGTGTGTGTTTTGGGGGGTGGTGAGTGGGGGTTGGGAATCCTTGCTCATGCAGTCTGTTTGGGGTAGCTGCTTTTTGAATGGGAGCCCTACCCATGTAATGATCCATCTACTTCCTAAAGCTCTCAACCATGACCATCACCTTTCACCCTGCATCCTCCCCCCGTCGAGCCCGTATTTACATATGTAAACGTCCATCTCAACCTTGCTTTTTGCAGGAATAGGGGGGTCACATCTATGCAATGGAATAAAGAGAGGTGCCAAAAGAGACGGGCGAAAAGAATGGCACAAAATAAGGGAGGAGGAGATAGGATGAGCTTAGAGATGAGGAGGAACCTCTGACCTTATCAGTTTAGGAGGTGATGGGAAGCTGCTACCTTGAGGACAGAGCGTGCTGTCTGCATTATCTCAAAATTGTCCAGTTTAGAGGGCAACAACCACTGTGTTTGGAATCTGTCTTTTCACTTCCAAACACCCTTCAGTGTCTTAGCGCCTAGAGTGCGTAAGCTCACACAGCGCCCCTCACCTTGTATATGGAAGGCTGAAGATCTCATTGGAGGGCTGGTTTCTGTGAGAAAAGATATTAAAGAGGTCGTATTGCCCCAAAATAAAAGCAGGAATAGAAGGAAACCTGAAGAGCATAACTCTGCCTTGAACTGTTTACAAGATTGCCAGTGCTTTATAAACTTCAGCTGCAAATCTGACATCATTTGGACAGGAATATTTACTGTAACATGCACGACAGTTTATAGTAGCTGCTGGAGACCAGAGCTGGTATTATTCTAAGAACTATTCATGGATCTGGCTTCAAGGTTTGCATGGGATCATTTTATTTTTTATAGATGTTTGGTTTTTAGGTAGGTTCCACGGAATAAGGTCTTTTGAGGATAAAGCTGTGCTGTATTCCTGTATTTTATCCTGTATTTTAGGTTGAATCAAGGTAGGAATGTGCCGATCCCATATTAGAATCCAATATCGGTCCGATATAAGCCAAAAAAACGAATATAGTATTTTATTGGCCAGCATCTAAAATCTCCAACATTTCCATGCTGATAGAAACACTCTGCTTTAGTTAAATGTTTCTGCAACTCATTTGTCAATTTTACATGAGTCAGTTGTTTTCATACTGTTTTTTTTTTTTTTGTTGACTTTTGTTCCCTGTTCCTCTTTTCTAACATTCTACTGTATTGATTGATTGATTGACTTTATTTTGTCCCACAGGGGAGAAATGGACTCATTACATCAGCTCAAATAGTCAAAGGAGAATAAAAAAGTGCATGGGGTATATACAGTATATACAGTGCTTCCACATACGACAGATTTTTTTTTTATTGTATATAAAATAAGTAATAAAAGCTGATATGATTCATATCGGTTCTCAAAGCAGTAAGATCGAAATCGTATCGGAAGTTAAAGTTACATCGGAACCCCCCTAATTCAAGGCATTTATATCGATGTCCTTGATACCCAACTTAATTTTCAAAGCCTTGCTGGCTTCTACTACTCCTGACGTAGTCCTACTCAATTCTAGTCAAAATATGAGTCTGATACTGCTCCATAGAGCTGTGATTATGGGGCGGCGGTTTTGATCCAACCAGGAAAAAAAATGCCTCTGCACTCAATTGGATAGACCTACAACCAATAAGAGCAACGGAGTGCGCAACGACGCATGTTGCTAAGCGACGCATAGTTGTCAACAAAAATCAAATCGTGCAGTTGGACGCCTATTATAATAAGAAGATGAGAGACTTGATCGTGTTTCTCCTGCCTCTTTTAAAAATTAATTTGCTGCTCGATATATTCTAGAACAGACCTAATAGCAGAATCTACTCACCTCACTTTTGGTAACAGTTTCCTTTAAGTCCTTTCATACGTGTATAAATAAGGCACAGCGTCTTATCTGCAGCCTCTGGTGTTTGTTCTGCTTCATTGGCTCACCGTTCTTGTGTTTTCATATTTAGTATATTACTTGAGCTTTTTTGAGTCCAATACTGAAGCTGTCAATAATCACTGCTGCCACCCTTTGGTTTAGGGGGGAACTGCTTGTTCCGCCAAATAATAAAGAATCCTTTAGAAAAATTCCTCCATCTGGATTATGATCTGGATCATCACAAAAATGTAATAGATTGTTCCTTGAACTGTGGTGCATCTTTGGTCAGTTATTAAAATCCATTTATAACTTTTCAAGATATCCTGTTCGCAGACCGATGGAAGGACAGACAAAAACAAACAAACACAGAAACTCGACTAAAACCATTTCCTCCTTGGCTCAGATAAATAGTCAAATATGTTTACAGGCACCTTTCTTTAATACAAAGAAATCAGACATGCAGTTATTGTCACAAAGCTGCACCAGTGCCCCACGTCACGACCAAGCTGCGCAATCTTAAATATAAATGGGTAAAGGAAATAATTCAATAGAAAATTTTATGGAAACTTTGTTTAAAGACATTATAAACGCATAGCCACAACAAAGACTGTGGAATGATTTATGACAGAGGTGAGGTCACTGACATTCTCAGGGAGATTTTTGGGAAGTTTGCTTAAGTTATTTTTTAATTTGACACAAGGGGAGTGTGACGTAAAGCAACAGTGTATAGCTAACCTAATGCAAACCTTAAATTGCAAAGGTTAGACCAGAATGGAGCAAAGCAACAATAATAGCGATGCCTTTTCCAATTGAGTTAGTTTGCATTGTGAGTCAAGTTGGGTGCACTCCCTCTCAGGATTGTTTGCAGTGCATGACCGTGCTAGAGGTAAAAAAAAGAAGAATGTCAATAGAAAAACATGTTTGTAATATAAGAGCTGCAGTCATGTGCCACCCTCTGTGTGAAAGCGCCCGCAGACGCCGTGCCGGAGATTCAGAGGAGGCTGGAATCCCCACTGTGTCTGTCTGGGAAATCTGGGTAAATGCTCTCTAATCCTGTTGATCCTTGGCTAAAGCCAACACTTCCTCACCTGCCAGCCTGCGATGCTACAGTGACTTAGGTGAAAAATGTAGGAAGGTCATGATGACGAGCCGCAAAACTTGGCTGTTGGTTTATCAATCAAAGTTTGATCTTTCAAAGGCAAACAGGTCAATGTGAGATGAAGGAAATATAAGCGCTTACATTTACATAAACCTGTTTGTCTAATAAAAAGTTGAACATATTTGAGTTAACAAAAGCTATACCAACTAAACCTGTTTACAGTTTGTCACATTACCTGCAAAAACTTCAATCTTTAGCCCACTATTGTAAAAATGACTTTGAACATCTCTAAGGGGGGACATGCTTTTCTATTCAGTCTCCATGGGAACTGCCGGTTCTGCTGTATTTATGGCTGCATGTCTTTTGGGGTTTGTCCCAAACTGCTTTGAACTAGTCAAAAAGAAACGTGTCTATTCATCTTCGTAACATGTCTGTGGCTTCGGCTTCCACTGGTTCTCATCTCTATTGTAGCTCTGGTTGTAGGGTTTTTGGACTTTATTCTGCTCTGCTGCCTCTAACAGATTTTCTACCAGGAATCCTATATATTTAGCTGCATCTGTTGGTCCATCAACTCTCACCAGCTTCTCTTCGTTGGCTGAAAAATATTTCACACAGCCTGATGCTTCCCCTACCAAAATTGACAATGGGAAAACATGGGTGTTGTCTCAAATACAGCCCAGAAATCCATTGTTGCTCTTGCCTCGTCATACTGTCCTTCAAAATAACCAATTTATTGGGAGAATTCTTGTCTTTCTTTCAGCATTCGCTTTCCTTCTGTTACTTAACCGTTAAAAGTCAAATATACGACCATTAGTTGTCCTGAGAAAATATTTTCCCATCTCAGATTAATGGTCTATCTGCTGAGCCTGTCCTTGAAGGTGGACAGCCATATCTTGGTAGTTTGCAGCTGTTATTAAATCGCCGCCATATGGGTTTTATTTCATGAATAGAGTTCTATGGGATGTTCAAAGGTTTCGACATTGTCTTCTGATGTAAATCTTTAAATTTCTCCCCCACTTTCTCTCTAATCTGTCTTCCTTACTATTTGCTATTGTTCTTAACAAAACAGCTGGATTTATGCTTAGATAAATTCACATCCAAGCCAGGTTCCTAGAGGAAGGGCTGAAAACATAATACTTATGAATACATTTTTAAAAAGCTTGAGTAAAATGTATCCACTCTTATTTAGGCGTTCAATAGCGCAGCCACTTTGTGTTATTACAAATTTCAAACAAAATCCATTACACTTACTGGTGTTAAGATTGTAAAAAAAAAAAAAAAAGTAACACTGTAATCTTCTCACTTTTTACCAAACGGCCATTTTGCACTTCATTCAGTTAGCCAGATGTGTTTTTGTGAATGGACGACATTACTTTGTAATTACCTGGGCTGTGCTTTCAGTGTGGCCTGTTCCATCAGCTCCACGCCCACAGCAGACACACACTCACACAAATGTTCAGCAGGCAGACGAGCCGGCGAGGACGCTCACGCACACACACACCAATGCGTGCCTCCCTTCCCCAGCTGGAAGCGCACAGCTGCTGCTGTTTACCCTGTCGGGACCAGAAAAACATCCTGTACAGTTCTCTGGGTGAAAACCTCCCCTCGCATAATAAACACGAGCCCTCTGCGCAGTTTGAAGCCCCACTTTGGGTGGTTTCTGTGGCCATCGAGGCAAAAGGTCCCCTCCAGCAGCCGGGCTTGATAGACGTTTCAAAATGGGGAACTTTTTTGTGATGATGTGGCCTCAAAAGTTCATGTTACATTATCTGTCATGCAAGAAAACAAAGTGATGGTTAACATCTGGATAGGAACAAAAAAAGATTGCCGAGCTACAGATTTACTGTATGTGCCCCTCTGAAAGTAATCTCTCTGGCCCTAACCGGGGTCTAGCTTTCAGCCCGACTTCGACAGAGGAAGTTTTTGCTGCTGTTGTGTCTGGAAGAGAAAAACAAAAGTGGGCAAGGACACTTAAGGCTGCCTGAATGCGGTCGTGTGCAAGCATGTGTGTTTCTGTGTTTATGTAACTGTATTTCTACTTGTCTGTCTGCTGTCCTCTGCTTCCACTGACAGTCACTTAAGACTTTTTTTTTTTGAGGGCTGGCACAATAAAGACATTCCAGTCCAAGCAAGACAACTATCCTTATTCCTCAGAGCTTACAGACGGTAGTATCGGGGCAGGGCCGACTCACAAAGGAATCTAGCAGCGTCTTTTGTTCATGAGCTAACCATTATGTCTGCTTTCTGTTTATTATCTCTTGTAGCAGTGGCATTTCACAGTCCTCCAGTTACCATCAAGAAGGAGCCGCAGAGCCCGGGCTCTGACCCCAGCCAGTCCTGTAGCCACAAACAAACCTTCAGCTACCCCAGCGGAGAGCAGTGCCTTTACGCCAGGTATAAAGATTTTTCAATTGGTTTGGCAGAATAAAGACATAGATTCAATCACCATCATTAGTCTTTGGAAAGGTGGAAAACAGAGTTTTGAAGGGCAAATAGAAGTGGGTTGAATCTAAGCCATATTTTCCATCACTCTATCAAGTGATTATCCTCAGTATGAACACCTCAGGCGCTCTAGAGTTATCACTCAGCAATGGTGGAAATACATCAGGCATTAACTTACAAAGGCAAATATTGCTGCCCATTAAACTCAGATTTGAAAGCTGTTTCCAAAGAATTCATAGTCTACAACTGTTCAGTTAGAACTAGAGCAGAAAACATTTTATACAACTTCTGTTTCGCTCAGGAGTTCATATTTCTGCAAATTTGCGGTGCAGTTTAGCAGAAAAAATTACAGAAAGTTTAATATTTAGGAAAGGATCTTGACTCTAATCTCAGATCTCTTTATACCAGAGTGTCTAGCTAAAGCTAGGCCCAAAAAATGGTAAAGAAACACAAATATATCAGAATGATGAAAAAGGGAAAGGCTTAAGCTGCTGCAATGTGCCATTCAAAGCCCAGCGTTTAATTTGAGTTGAATAATGCATTGCTGCAGAGCAAAGACTGCCTGATTTCTAACTCTAACATCCAAGGAGAAGTACAGCATTAAAGACAATAGAAGACAGATGATTAATTGCATCTGAAAATAAATAAATAAATGAAGCAGGAGGCCTTTTTCCTGCAGTGCAGTTTTTTTGTTTTTTTTTAGCAATAACCTGGTAATGGTGAGCATACATCAGCAGAGCTAAAACCACAAATTACTGACAGGTTCTTCTCCTTTAGCTCTGTCGGTTGTGTTGACTGCAGCATTCCCCCAGCCTTTGGGTCCTGAATTCAAACCTTCATTTTTGTTATTTTTCTGACAGTGCCTATGAGCAGAAAAGGGCTGCAGGAGCTAAAAGCTCCTGTCCGGGTACTCCCATGTCTCCAATGCAGCAGCATTACTCCCCAAAGCCTGCAGCAGCTGGACGGCCCGACGCCGGCTACCTGAACCCAGCTTCCACCTCTCAGCCTCTTCCCAGCAACAGCTACCACATTAACAACAGGTCATACAGCACACATTTTAAATCTAGACATAAACATTTTTCCTTACCTTTTAGTATTAAAGGTGTGAAAATGCGAATGTTGTGTTTATATCTTCCAGTTCCAGGTTTCAGGGCACTTCAGCAGACCCAATGTGCCCCCAGTTCCCCCCACCAGCACAGGCCTTTCAGCGCATGCCATCTGCCCCAGCTGGGCATAGTTCTGCTGGATGTGGCGCAGGAGGGGGTGGGGGTCCAGGTGGCGGAGGTGGCGGCGGCGGGGTCGCGTATCATCGGCAGCACTCTGACCCCTGCGTGCCCTACCTGCAGCAAAGCTTTAAGCAAGAATACCTGGACCCTCTGTATGAACGAGCGGCTCATATGGCAGGACAGGGCCATGCGCAGGGCCACGGCCACGGACCCCACCCACATCCACACTCTCATCCACAACAACATCCACACAGGTTTCCACCAGCCCACATGATGGTTAAACAGGAGCCCACAGACTACACCTATGAGCCCGGTGAGTTATGCAGACTGATGTCTTCCCATGTAACTGTCTGGGTTTAAGAATATCCTGCCTTGGTTAGATATTATCACCAGAAAAAGGCATTCTGCCCTCTCCTCATTGAATAACGGTGCTCCCACACTATGATGCTGGAGAACATCTGTCCTCTACACATCATATCCTACATGTCGACCATATACATACATTTTGTATTTATCCTGCCCTCCTTTGACAGGCTTTGCTAAAACTCTATCCCTAAGCTGATTGTGATAAAACATCTAATAGGTTTCCTTCCAGAAAGAACATCTTTTTGGGGATACACCACAAATACTTGTGATTTCAGCAGGTTAAAAACAATCCACTGGACTTGGTTTACAATTTTGAAGACATTTCGCTTCCCATCCAGGAAGCATTAAAATTCAAAATGTCAGGAATAGTGTTGAGTTCGAGGTTTTATACAGTAGCCCAACAAAACCTTTGTTTTTGTTTCGAAGACATGCAAATTAAAACGGACGAAGGAGTCCACCTCTTTGGAATGGGGGTCGTTTAGCTTAAAGCAAAAGGTCTTTAAACTTGGAAACTAAGGCTACTTTCACACTTGATGCTCAATTCCGATTTTTTTGTTAAATCCGATTTTATTTTGCGTTGCCGTTCACTTTTCAAAATATATGTGACTTCTATGTGATCTCCTGTATAAACTGCATTCATACAGCTTACATGTTCCGCATGCGTATAAGAGGACGCAATGACATCACAACCCTGCGTGCTTCGTGTTTACAGAAGTAAACATGGATGTAGCGCTGTAGCGCATCTAGTGATCTTTCCAAACCTTAAACCCTCAATCCTTTCAAGATGGTTAAAAAAAATGCTGCTCTCTGCATTATCGGCCGCCATGGTGTTTGTTTTTCTTGCCGCTACTGTATAGCATAGCAAGCTGAATAGTTACACGCTTGTTGTTGGTTACTAATGAAGCGTTCAGAAATGGATGAATGCGACCTGGGTGTTCAGACGCACACAGGTCGCATTTAAAAAGATCAGATTAAGACATCGGATGCAGGACCAACATTGGACCTGACCTTCCAGCCAGATGAATTTTTGTCCGCATACATATCCATCTGGAAACCTTGGCGCGAGGAAGTAATTTTGGGAAGGGGCTTAAAATACTGGTTAGCTGATTGGCCTATGTTGGTGATATGAGCGGGGCCAAATAAACCAATCAGATCAGCGAAGCATATGACGTACTAACAGAGCTTAATGCATCAAAAACACAACCACAAGCCGGGCAATAAGACACAATTGATAGATCAAACTCTTGTCGAAACCAGTTGGGAGAAGCAAAAACATCTTTTCCTCTGAGAGAAAAGCCACCAGAGCAGCAGTGTTTTGCTCTTCTTTCAGTGAAAAATACTCCTTGAAAAACTTGCTCGATAGCCACGCTTAACGCTAAGTTTTCGTACGGCTGAAGCATACATGTTCTTTTTGGAGCTGAACCGCCGCTGGGCTTCTACCGTTCGCCACACCTCAACTCACCTCAAAGCCAACGCTGATCTCGATGTTCGCTTGGTGAACTGCTCCAAATTTTTCTTTAACGGAGAGTCTCCAGACTGGATCTCTGCGAGTGAAACCCTGAAAGCTCACGAGATCAGGATGGTCTCACGCAGGCTAGTTCAGACACACATTGCATTTGAAAAGATCAGATACGTATCGGATGCAGGACCACATAGCCAAGTGGCCTGGGTCGGATTGAAAAAAATCAGATCTGTGTTGTTCAGACTGTCATGAAAAGATCAGATCCAGATTGCGCATGTGGGCGCAAAAAAGTCGGATTTGGGTCACTTCAGGTTGCGGTGTGAACGTAGCCAAAGTCCTGTGGATTGTTTTTAATTTTCTTTTTTTGGAATGACTATGACCTGCATGACTCAGAATCACCCGCGATTTCAGCAGGTTTTCAACTTTAGCTTTTAACATCTGCAGCTCCTTCAGTCTTCAATGGTAAATTAAGCAAATTTATGAAGTGTTTGTCTAGTTTTACTGACCACTAAAGGTGCTATAGAATATGCCCACATTCACACAATTGGTCAGCCTTCTGAGTGGGACATTCATTTATCCATTGAGCTGCAGCACTTCATTAACTAAATCAACATTTAAAAAAGAAAAACGTGGAGTTTAAAGAAAATATTTAAAATTAAATATGTTTGAAAACCGGAATGAAAAAAAACTACTAACTGACTGAAACAGGAAGAAAAGGTGAGCTGTATCATTCAGATCCAAAGTGGTGAAGATAAGAATGTTCTGCATTTAGGCCATTTTGTTGACAGTTTACTTTTGCGTTGAGAGGAGAGGGCTCTGGTGAGCGTGGCTAACCCCGGAGAACAAAATGTACAAGGGGAAAACAAACTTTCCACCCTGAATGCCGACTGCCTTAAAGACTCCTCCTTTCAACTCTCTGATACTCTGCAGCAAAAAGAGAGGAAAAAAAAAAAGTTTAGTTTCTACTTGACTCTGCTGCAGCTTCACTCCGCCCTCTGTGTATAGAGGCAGAGGAATTTCATTGAGAAAATGGAGGGCACTGGAAAGACTAGAGTCCCTCACGGAGTGCTCCAGGGTTTCAGGTTGCAGCAGCGGCTTCCTTTTTCTGCAGGCAGATGAACTCATAATGGAAAAATGAGTGTGGCGGTGGTAACTCAATCCTCTCACTAGCTTGGCTGCAGGAGAGGGTGGGGGGGTAAAACTGAAGGTAGGGCAGGCGGTGGACCGCGTGCGGTAGTCAGCTTAGGTGCTTTAACAAACAAGCTTTATGTGCAGGGAGCTCATCTGCTTGCTTCTATGTAAGAAATCCAAACACCCGGCGCACTTTCTCCTCTCATTCCACTGCATTAAAGATGCTCCTGAGCTAGCTCTGGACATTTCAGTCTAGTGGTGGTCTAGATATCCACCATTGTGAGACAAAAAAGTAGAAAATTAAAGACTGTGAAATAAAAACTTTAATTTGGTGGTTTCCTCTTCTTTTTAAACAAAGTGTATCATATTTGATACGTGAGACTTGGAGATCGTCAGTGTGATATTTTTGGTTCCGGAAAACACTGACTTATAAAATAAGACATGTCGTGGACAGACAAGTACATTAAAGAAAAAGGCCTAATGTCTCAGAAATGATACAAATAAAGTATCTATATAAACTTGTACAAAATATGTTTTTTTTTTTTTCATATGTTGGAAATTAAAATGACAGCCAACGCTTAAAAAGATGTAAATGTTCTGATAACTTTTTTCATGGTTTAGGTTTTAAAGGGTTAAAAGTGCCTCGGATTTCACAAAAGTCACATTATTTAGGATTATTTCAGCAGGAAAGTGTGATTAAAAGTAGAAAAGTCACGATCCAATATTAATATCAGTCTGATTTTAAAGGGAAAAAAAGTGTTGTCAAGACTACACCAGCTGAGACAGGAGTACTGAAACTGGGCCAAGACCTTTAGAGGTGCAGGTCTAAAGGTCTTGGCATTGGCTCGGTCTCGGCGCCCCTTGGTCTTGATTGGTGTGGTCTTGACTACAGAGAGCAGATATCGTGTTTTATCTACCAACATCTAAATTCTGCGATATTTTCATGCTGATAGAAACACTCTGCTTTGAGAAAAAGTTTCTTTAGCTCATTGGTTAGTTCACATGGGTCTGTTTTTTAATACCTTTTGTTGTTGACTTTAGTTCCCTGTTTAAGTAAAATGACTTGATCAAGCCTTTTCTAACATTCTACAGTATGAAATAACTAAGAGCCGGCGTGATTCGTGCTATTATCGTATCGGGTCGATACGCCGCGATATCGGTATCGTATCGGAAATGATCAACTGTCCTAAATAGGGATAGAAATAGCACCCGATGAGAATACACCAATTTTTCTGCCAATCAGCATGTGCAGATATTATATAGTTTAAAAAAAATTATAATTTAAACTGAAACCTTAATATCCCAGATTTCTTATGGTGCTAATCTGTTTTTTCTTTTTGGTGTAGAAAGAAACTTATTTTGCCGTCACCCACTGACATTTTGGTGCTGTAGGATAGCTTATGTGATGACGGAACTATGTAAACTATCAGGTTTTTTTCCTACTTCCACCATAGCTGCGGAATAAATACAACTCCGACTCAAATATCAGAGAAATGACACAGTAAGAGAATCACTAATGCTACAGCAGCTCTCTGCACCAATGAAGATTCACTGACTTCTGTTTAGGTTTCAAGCATTCTGCTTGAAGGATGTGAATCTTGACAGCGTTAGGCTACAGTATTTTTTCTGGTTAACAATGAATCAACTCATTCTGTGAGCCGATTCTAAAAAATGTTAAAAAAAAAAGAAAAAAAAAAGAAAAGCAAAGGCTGCAAAGGTAATGTATCCCTTTCTGACAGAGGTGAACAGTGTGGATTTCTCAGCCTCTATCATGACATTCAACATCCTGCAAAGACATGACAGGACTTGATGTTCCACAAAATCCCCTTCATTTTTTTTCTTTAAATCTAGACTCGTGGAACATGTTTCTTTTAATTAGCCAACATTCATGACATTGTAAAAAAGAAACTGTGGGAACAGCTTCTCTTAACAATAAGCACTCAATGCTTCAGACTGACGCACCTTCATGGGCAGCAGTTAACATGCCGTGAGGGAAAGATGTGTCCTAAAGCATCAATGTTTTAATACGTAAATGGAAAATGGCAGCTGTGTATAAAATAGGCATGCAACTAATGATTATTTTGCAAATCAATTAATCTCTTGAATAATCAAATAGCAAAAGGTTCCTTAAAGAAGACTTTTTACTAAATTCAACCAGGTGAAACAAAACAATTTCCACTTGTGGAGTTCTGGATAGAGCATATTGACAGATTTAAGACATTTTTTGTCCTAAATACAAAAGGTATGCATATATTTTATTTTCTTATTTTGGTATAATAGCTGTTCAAGGTAGGTTACTCTGTCAGCTAAAGGTAAAGACACGTTTTAGAGTCTATATACTCAAGTTAACGATTAAACGATTTCTAAATTAGTTGACGAGTATTTCAATAATGGATTAATCACGGTTAATCTGATTAATTGTTGCAGTGCTAGTATAAAGTTCTCAAAAGAAATAACTAAGTAAAAGTAAGTATTCCTTAATAAAAAAAAAAAACTTTGATAAAACTGGAAATCACTACTAAGAAATATAGCTATGTAAAACGTGTTGGCAATCATTTGGAAATTAAACTTAACATTTTTCTAATAAAAAGAAGCATAACAAACAGATTTTTTTAGTGCCTTTACTTCATTAAAAGCAATAGAGATAAAAATCTCAGACTTAGAATTACACAAAAGCCACAGTGTAGAATTAGATGCATCCCCATCTATACCTGATAAAAAGAGCTTTCTGTAAGAATACGATAATATTTATTTGCTCTGTCTGTGCATGGTGTCAAACTAACCAACAAGCAAAACAAAATAAATGTCACTTTACCACCATTTATGTAAAAGTTATACAGCAGAAACTTGATTTTATCAACTTTTAGGACATTATTTAGAATGAAATGTAGCCTAATTAATAACATTCGCCCCTCTCTAGAGAAATAAAACGAATTAACAAGGTTAAATAATTACTCAAAAAAACTTTAAAAACTAGGCAAAAAAAATTAAGTGGTGCTTTATATCCATTGACCAGTGGAAATCCTTTTAAAATAAGTTCTGGTTATCTTTTTTTTTTTTGTAGTAACAGTGTCTTAGATTTTTAAGTAAATAAGTAAAAGTATATATTTTTATGTCTCTAGTTTAACAAAATAAAAGTAAAGGTGTCAGTAAAGTACAGATCCTGTAACACTGGAAAAAATCAAAATCTAGATAAGTCATTTCTTAAAATAAGTGCATTTGTTCTTGAATTTAGAAGGTAAAAGACATATTTTGCCAATGAAACAAGACAATTTACATTTAAAATAAGAAAACACAATTACATTGTCTTATTTCAAGTGCATTTTATCTAAATATCTTATTTTAAGAGTAAAAATACTCATTCAATTAGCAAATCATGTCATTTACCTACTCAAATTAAGGATAAATTCACTCAATTTGAGAAATTTTTACTTATTTCTAGATTGTTTTTTCAGTGAACAAAGTATATTTACTCAGTTACTAAACATTTAGAAAATGGTGATGAGGCTAATAAATTATTTTTTTTTTAGGTTAATTGAAAATCATGGTTAGAAAGTTTTAACGAAGTTGCACGCCATTCTGCAATAATCCATGTTAAAAACATGGAGGCTAAAACTTTGTGCATGCTGTCGTGACACTTGAACACAAACGGCCTTTCCACTAAGTGCACAAATAACCCCGGTGCTCTCACACCCAAATCTACCCATCGCTCCCCGTTGGTATCAGACATATTATTTACAGTATGATCGAAAGCTGCTGCCCCAAAATGGAGGGTTTGATGTTCCCCAGTGGCATCTTATCGCAACCACAGCGCTGCAGCTGCATTCCCCAGAAGTGAGTCACTACAGTGAGAGCCACAGTCAAAGGGCTTTGCATTTCAGTTGTTATCCACTTGCTTTTCTCTGTGATGCAGTTGACAGGTAGCCAAAATAAAAGAATACCAGTCAACACACGTAGAAAAGCCAACTGACTCATCCTCTTTGTGAGTGCACAGAAAGGTAAAGAAAAAAGGAAGCATATGCACAAAGGTGAGCAGCTTAGCTGAAGGATGTGATGCACAATGGCCTTTTATTGGCAAATGCAGCTTTTTGTCCCCAATACTTGGGAAGATGCCTGGTGTGAATCTAAATATACCCAGAGGAGTTATATGATAAATGCTTGTCCTTGTAGTGTTGGTAGTGTTCATATCGTGTATGTATAATAAACTACATTTTTTTCTTAAAGGGATGGGAAAAAACAGTACGGTAAATCTGAGTTTTTGTTAAATTTGTTTGTGTTTTTAAATTATTGTTCCAACTCTAGAGCTCCGTCTTTCAGGCTGAATCTCCTCAGTATGACTTTGGAGCTTGAGCGCCATCATACCTTTTTTATGTTTCTAATAATTATTAAGTTTTTTTTTTTTGCTAATGAAAAGTGAAAATTAAATAATAAAATAATAGTGATAAAAATTGAACTTTTTTGATCTCACACTGGAGAAATGTACCTCTGCATTTGAACCATCCCCTGGGGGAGCAGTGGGCTGCCACTGTGCGACACCCGGGGAGCAATGTGTGTTTAAGGGTCTTGCTCAGAGACCCAGAGTGCAGGCTTTGGGGATCAAATCTCGTACTTGCAACCTTCTCAGAGCAGAAGATGATTGTTCTAACCCACTAGGCTAACACTCCCCCATAATATAAAGTATTGCCACAGATTCTCAATGGATTTACATCTGGACTGGAACATCCTTACAGATATTCTTTGATCTAAACCACCAATTTACCGCCTTTCCTGACACTAGGAACAATCCTACCACCTTGTGTCCTATTGCTGACCATAGGTCAGGGTCATGTTAGGTGTTAGTTTTCCTCTGCACACTAGAAAAAATCGAAATCTAGATAAGTCACATTTTATTAAAATAAGTTAATTTTTTTCTTGAATTGAGGAGGTAAGTGAGACACTTTGCCAGTGGAACAAGACAATTTACATTTAAAATAGGAAAAAAAAGAGAATTGCTTTGTCTTATTTTCAGGGCATATTATCTAATTTATCTTATTTTAAGCCGTAAAAATACTAATTCCATTGGCAGAGTATCTTATTTACGTGCTCAAATTAAGGCTAAATACCCCTAATCTAAGAAATGTTGACTTCTTTCTAGATGGTTTTTGCAGAGCAGAGTTTCAGTTGAAAACAAAAAGATAAATTTTGGTCTTATTCAACCAGACCAGGTTTGTCCATATGTTTGCTGTATTTTCTGTTGTTTTGGCAAATCACTAACAACCTTAAAAAGACAGCCTTTTAAAAAGCTTTACTGGTTTAGTGTACAATGAAGTTCTCAGATGATAACTTAAACATGGTGCAATAAAAGCTGGTGGGATATTCTTTTAAAACCTAACTTTAGGCCGCCTCTACAGCAGTAACTACCTTTGGGGCTTTCACTCAACCATAAGAATGATTTAATGATTTATTTAGTGGTATCAGAACAAATATGTTTGATTTTAACTTCCTGCCATATTTTTATATTTATAATTGTATAGGATTTTAAATGGATGTTCTGTTAAAATGTGTCTGATCTTGGCATCATTCTTATTGATACCAAATCTGTTTTCTTTGAAATACCTAAAACTAGACGTTAGAGTATCTGGCTTGAATGGAGAAAATGTCTTTTTAAGAATTGGAGGGGGGGGGGGTAAAATTAGATTCTGCTACTATTACTGACCTGTAGCTCTTCTTTCTGTCCCAGATGTGCCTGGTTGTCCCTCCATGTACCACCACAATGAGGGCTATCCAAACCCCCAGCACAGCAATGAAGGTAACCATTTCCTCACCTTTTACGGCAACCCCTTTTTACATTTTATTAAAGTCCTTTTCCGTTTTTAAAACCTAAAAGTTAGTTTCATGCAGCCAATCTTCATGCAGCTTTATCTTCTATAGGCTCTGTGGTCATTGACCAAGCAGTGGTGTGTTCATGTTTCCATAGGCCAACCAGTGGTGTGTTCGTGTTTCCATTGGCATGGACTCAAAGCTCACCCCTGCCTCATGAATCCTTGAATAAACAACTCCTGGAAAAAAAAAAAAAGCAGAATAGTTCTCCTGCAAAAAGGAAAACAAACCCTCCCCTCTCTCCCGCCGTTTGTTGGACCATTTTTGGTCAAATTTAGCGTGTCAAAGCTTTTCTAAATGCCCTGAAACACTTTTAGATGCTTTACTTATGAAACGTTGCTTCCCTTTTTATCACTAAGAATGTACACTTATTCCCTCACTGTTATTCTAGCGTGAATATAGCTGCTTATGTTTTGGTGGGACAGCATTTAAAGTTTGGCGCAGATCCTGAATGCAAAGCACAGCTGTTGTTCTCAGATCAAGGCTGCTGGAAACCAACACAGCTCCCTTCTTGTCTCGCAGGCTATCTGTTCGAGAACGACTCCCGTGTTGTTCCAGAGAAGTTCGAAGGTGAGCGAGCACAACCCTTCATTCCCACACATTTACACGCCTCAGTCCCAGCAGACGAGCTGCTTAGGGCAGCAGGTATCATAGATGAGGTCACTCCAATCACTACGTCTGCATTGTAAAGACACCTGAGTCCCCCTCGCTGAGATGTAAACAGGTTTGTGCTCTCCAAAGCTTTACTAAGTGGATTTGGTTTCATCGTACGGGGCTCCACTGTCACACAGATGAGCAGATTCCCATGGTGTGGCTGTTTGTTGACGCTAAAAGTGATTGAGTGAAAAGCCTGAGGTGTCAGAGGTGGTAGAACCAGTGAAGCGTACATGTACTATGAGAGAAGACGGCAGTAACTTAGCCACAGTTCTCACATTCCTACAGATGTGTTCAACATATCCAGTAACAGGTAAACAACTTAGAACCAATCCAGGACGTACAAACGTTAACCTACTTACAAGCGTTCAGCCTTTAGCTTTATGGTTCAAGTATTTCCTGCTTCTATATTACAAACAGAAAACTTTAATTTAAGCCGTTAAAGGAATAGTATTCCAAAACATGATTAGCCTTATTTACTCAATACATGCTGAAATTACTCTGGAGTACGATATTCAAAGTCTGATCTCGAGATCTGGGAGCTTCTTCATGTCTGCTGACATTCAAATAATGGCCGTCTATAGCGCGTTCAGAAAGGTCCATAAAAGTCAGCGCATGTCAATATTCCTCCATACTGCCCGTCCGTATTAGTGCCTGAGGTGGGCTTGCATAATTTACGAAACGAAGTCCTAGAAAGGTTTTAGAGCAGCAACAGTAGTGATTCAGCGCCTGAATTCGGCACCTCGGCGTTCACAACGCCATGGGAAGCTGGCAGACCAAACCAGATGAAAAGTGCGCATTCAGCGCCTGCTCTGCCGTCCTCTGCTAATGCAAGCGTAGAAGAAGAAATGTGCTGTTTACCTGTGCAAAGAAAGAAACAACGAAAGAAAAAATGTCTGAGGACTTCAGTGTTGAGGAAGAGCATGAGTTCTTTGCTGAGCTGAATGTGCTTGGACTTTCATCTGCCGTCGCTTCCTCATAGCGCCGTGGAACGCCAGGAGGTGCCGCTTTCAGGAAATCCTATAACACTACTGTTTATGCTCTAAAAACATTCTAAATGCGACTTCATTTCTGAGTAAATTATGTACGCTACCCACTCAGGACTTCTTGGAATACATTGGACTTCCAGCAGTATGAAGGAATATTGACACGCTTTTTTGTGGACTTTATGGACCTTTTCTGCCTCAGGCTTTTCACAGACCTCCATTATTTGAATGTCAGCAGACAGCAAGAAGTTTCTCCCCAGATCTCCAGATGCATTTGAGATATCAAAAAAGTATCCCAGAGTAAGTTGTTCAGCATGGGGGTGAGTAGTAGAAAAATGAAGGCTAATCATGTTTTGGGTGTACTATTCCTTTAAGGAAGACATATTAAATATTAGTTGATGCTTCTGAAACACAAAGTTGCATTTGATCTCTGCAACTTTTGGAGCTCATTTCTATTGATTCGGCTGCTTATAAAAAGGATCCTCATGTGAATGAAGCAGATGGCTTTAGAAAACAATTAATAAACCACATTTTACCTGTTAGTTCACATAAAGTCAACACAGATCATCATGTTCTTTAAAACCATTGGTCTTTATCAGGGTGACTTGTTGCAGAGGTGCACCTCCTGTGTTCTGCGCTGAACTAACAAGCTTATTAAATGAATTACTCTTTATAATTGAAAATTTTAAAAAAATGTGAAAAAGTGGTTAGTAAATAAAATGCATGAAAAATAACTGTACAAAAGTAATACAAAAAATGTCTTTGAAAATTTAAAAAACAACTAAATGAAATCATGAAAAAGATCAACAGAAAAAGGAAAAATAAAATATACGTATAAAACAAGTTTTCTGTTAAGCTGTTGTCTTTTCGTATCCAAACAAAGAGGTTTTAGGCTATTTCATTGTAAGACATTGTAGACTGCTCAGCTGAAGGCTAATTCAAACCATGCACTTAAATGGAAAATCTGCTTTCTCATTAAATTATAAAACAATAAATTAATTTTTCATTTTTAGTTATACTGTAAGATAAAGTATATTCATATCATTCCATGTAACTCCGTTATATACATTTGTCTTTGTCGATTTCTTTATGACCATTTGCTCTTCAAGCGTTAAGCAATGAGACAGAAGGAAGTGCACCTCTGAATGACTGCAGCTAATCCTGTCTGGCTAAAGCTTCTAAAAATGAAGTATTTCTCTGTGTTCAGGTGAAGTAAAGCAGGAAGGGGGCGGCGTCTTCCGAGAGGGGACACCTTACCAGCGACGTGGCTCTTTGCAGCTCTGGCAGTTCCTGGTGGCCCTTCTGGACGATCCAGGAAATTCCCATTTTATCGCCTGGACTGGCCGCGGCATGGAGTTCAAACTCATTGAACCAGAAGAGGTAGGTCTGAATTCTGAAATCACCTCTGAACAGAAGAGCTGGAGAAGTCGGGAACAGTTTTATCGACTTTTATCGTTAATGCATCTTTCGTTGATTGCGAAAAATTCAACAAAAAATGAGAAATTATATTATTGAAACCTGAGTTTAGGAAGGTCCATTATGATTTTAAACCTTTGGGACTCCATTTGACTGCAGTAGAACAATTATTTCCACATGAATTAAGCATAGATCAGTGCTGGACCTTCCTAGGAGGAGCGGGTCTACCAGCTTTTCTCAAAGAACATGCGGACAACTCTTTCGGAATAACCCAGAAAAAGATCCAAAGTTCTGCATAACTTACTTGCTTCACTTTTACCATTTCAAATAAAGGCCCATCTCACATCTATGGAAACATATCTCTGATAATCCCCGAGAATATTGGTAGAATATTCTGTGGACTAATTAGACAAAAATGAAATGTTAGGAAGGTGTGTCCCACTAAATCTGGCATAACACTACCAGTGAAACACGGTGGTGGTAGTGTGATGATCAGGAGCTGCGTTGCTGCTTCAAGTCCTGGATGAATTGATGGAACCATGATTTTCTAAACCTAAAGCAGCCTTGGTTTAAAGCTAAAGAACAGAAATAACTCAAGCAACAAGATGAAGGTTTTGGAGTGACCCAGTTAAATTCCAGACTCAGATTTGATGCCATGACATGACCTTAAGAAGATGCTCATGCTGGTTAAATCTCAGCATGGTTGAATCAAAACAATTCTGGGAGGAAGAGTGGGTCCAGTTTCGTCTATACTGACATAAAATACCAACTGTCAGTTATTAAAAACACTTGATTGTGTTTTTTCCACTGGTTAAAACCAGCTGTTGGGTTAAAAGACAATCTTTTTTTTTATCCAAGGGTTAGGATGGATATTAGATAATTAGCATTCAAATACTTCATAAACTACTTTATATATAGCACAGCCACTTACATATTTAACATTTCTATTGCTCTGGTAAATTATTTTATCTGCAAAGTATTCAGGGGGAAGACTGTTAAATACATGCAGACAGGATCACTTCCTCTTGTTTTGCTAAAGTAAATTTATTTTGTTTACTATCATGCATGAATATCCTTACATTGTTTTTATTTTATTTATTTGTACAATCTGCTGAAGCATATATGTGTTTTGCAGTCACAAGGTTTGCATTTTGTGTTTATAAAAGTTGGCAAGATTTTAAACAATGTTTGGATCATTCACTGCAAAAACTACTTAGAAATAAGTAAAATGTCTTAAATTAAGTGTATTTACCCTTAATTTATAGGTAAATGAGATAGTTTGCCAATGGAATGAGGATTTACTCTTAAAATAAAGGTAATTAGATAATATATACTTCTTGAAATAAGACAATTAAATAGTATTTTTCTTATTTTTAGTGTAAATTGTCTTGTCACATTGGCAAAGTGTTTCCCTTAGTTCCTCAATTTAAGAAAAAAATGCACTTATTTTAAGAAAAAATGACTTATTTAGATTTGGATTTTTTTCCAGTGTTTATTGTTTTATACCAAAAAAACTGCAGATAGATCTACTTTGAAGGGGAGATTCATTTAACATCCATCTCTTTATTCCATCTAGTTTATGCAGAAATTTACATAGATTTAATAGAATTTTCTTTAATGCATAAACTCTCATTTTAATGCAGTCAGACAGAATGAGCATGCAGCTTAGTGGAACTGTTGCAGAAGCATCCAGGTTCAGAATTGGCAGTAATTTAGCACCTCAAACAGCTTCATGAGTCTGACCAACTCAGTCACGTTATGCAATTATGGAAAAAGCAGTGGAAGTACATGATGTCTAATTGTTTTCTGCCAGTCAGCAGAAACGATGCAGCCGTTGATGCCAGCTCACTGCACGACATTCATACAGCTCTGTGCTGAAGTCCTGACTTATTCCTCTTTTCTTTTACTCCGCTTTCAAGCCGCCAGACTCTCATATCCCTGCTTGATATTAATCAATAGTTCTTTGCACTTTCTGAAGGTCTGCCCAAGTTTCTCAGGGCTTGACGTATTTAAGAAATGAATACCGCTGCTGCTTAAAACTGCTGAATACTTGGATATAGATTCTGTTATGTCTGTAGGTTGTCGTCATGAATAATTAAAACCTAGTTTCAGGCCCATTACTGTAGAGCACTTGTTTCACAGATCGAGTTGATGGAATTCATGACTAATGAACGTTTATCTGAGCAGAATTTATTTTTAAGATTTAATTTTCTTTACTTCTTAACCAACAGTTCAGAATAGCATCTGTCCATATCTCCCTAACAATTCGATTTATTATTCATTATTCAGCATTAAAAAAAAGCATAATTGATCATTCTGGCGCAGATAAACCCAAACATTCCCCTATCTCCCATCCCTCTCACCTGAGACACGTTTAGACAGAGTCTGCAGTTTGATTTGTTCATTTGTTTTTGTTTTTTTTGAGACAGTTGGGTCCGTATTGTGTTTTCCATTATCTCTTTACTGTAAATTAAAAATGAATGAGCTCCGAGTTTTATTGGAGCTATTTGGCCTGAGAGCGTACTCAGAGATCAAACGGGGCAGCTGAGGGGGGGGAGTGAAACTCCTCGTCTTTAGTCACTAATCTTCCTCTCCCCCTCCCTCCCCTCTGATTCCCCCCAGAGGTGTTTGCATCCTCCTCTCCTGTATGAGGTGCTACCAGCTCAGATGAGGGTTTAATTTAAGAGTGCAGCTGGATTTTACAGCTGTTCATTGACGGCCATTGCTCCCCTTTTTCATTGCAAAACTGCGGGATTCTGGTTGCATTCAAGTGGTAATGGGTTTCATAAAAAAGGAAGTGAATCCACATGTGGGGACTCGCCCCGGTCTTTGCTTGTTGACACAGTTGAACTTAAGAACAGATGGGAGTTTAGTTTGCTGCTGAGGGCCCCTAGTAGTCATAAAGCTGAATTACACCTTAGATTTATAAATGTAAGAGGAAAAAACACTGACCAGAGCTGGTGTTCAATGAGGTTGTACTTCAGTAAGAGTAACACTACTTCATCATATTTTATAAAGTAATTCAATCGGATTTATTTATATAGCGCAATTAACAACACAGTCATCTCAAGGCTTTTACAGTTCAACCAGATCATCAGTCAAATTGATTTAAAGTTTTCTATCTAATGAAAACCAGCTGATTTCATTCGACTCATTGGCTCAAATGCAATCCCTCACACTAAGCATGCTTGTAGCGACAGGTGGAGAGGAAAAACTCCCTTTTAACAGGAAGAAACCTCCAGCAAAGTAAAAAGTAGCCTTTAAAAAAAAAAAAAAAACTCAAGTAAGAGTAAAAAAAGTATTTGGTAAAAGGCTTCTGATCTACTTACTACCCATGATTATTTTTATGAAATGATGTAAAAGCATTATGCTATGCTTTCAAAAATAGGATAAAAATAAACTTAACATACAGTAATTTACAAAACATTTAGGTAAAATGAACACCTAAAATAAATTGAGGTATAAATATTTACAGTATTTACAATATTTACAGTTCAAGCTCCAAATGACATGGTAGAAAAAATAAGATTTAATAATAAGAAGAAAGTGTCTCTCTCAATGGTTTGTATTGTTTAAAACAAGCTTGTTTCCATTGTTAACAATAAACAACCAGAAATTTTACTTGAGTCGTGATGATTTATCTTTTATTTATTTATTTATTTTTTACTCAGGTAAACATTAAAAATGGAATGCTGTAAATCTACTCTTAAAGTACATTTTTTCCAAGAAGTTAGTAAAGTAAATGTAACTGAGTAAATGTTACTGCCTGTTGCCTTGTGGGCAGAGGCTTCGCAGCATTCGATGCAGGACCAGCAGATTCTGTAACAGTTTCTTCCCCACCGCCATCAGACTGCTGAACTGTTGAAAAAAAGAATTTATTTTTTTAAATTAATGCCACAGACTCTGCATCACAGTAATAACACCAAACCAAAAATACTGCATATTTGCACCTTATATATTAATGCTCTGAACTTCCATATCAATGCATTTTTTTTCCATCATGTTTTTCCTCCCACACCGTTTACATCTGATCAGTGTTGCACACTATGGAATAGAAATCTTCATTTACTTTCTGAAATGTTTTGTATACAGTTGTCTAAGTAACTAGTGTCTACCCCCCTCTGCTGCTAACATGTGGATGACTCTAACTTTTCTTTTCTTCAGGTTGCCAGACTGTGGGGGATGCAAAAGAACCGTCCAGCCATGAATTATGACAAGCTCAGTCGTTCTCTGCGCTATTACTACGAGAAGGGAATTATGCAAAAGGTTGGTTAAAAACACACCATGGGGTAGCATTAAATACATGTCTAATTTTAACTACATGTCACATTATAACTACAGACTTCAATGGAGTTTATGTGTCAGACCAACAAAGAGTATAATTGTAGGTGCATAATGATACATCTGGAAAATTCCCATTTTATCACCTGGAGTCATTAAAAGCTGTGAGATGGCGATCTTATTTGAAGTTTTTCTCTTTCTAGGTGGCGGGGGAGCGTTATGTTTACAAGTTTGTGTGCGAGCCTGAAGCACTCATCTCCCTGGCCTTCCCCGACAATCAGCGGCCGAGCCTAAAGGCCGAGTTCGAGCGCTACGTCAACGAGGAGGACACGGTGCCGTTGTCGCACCTGGACGAGGGAGTGCCCTACACCCCAGAACAAGCCCCCCAAAACATGACCCACCAGCCCTACTCCAAAGGCTACATGTACTAAAGCCAGCCCACCCGCGTTTTCTTCTACACCCGCCTTCAGAACTCCTGTCGTACCAACATCATCATCATCACCCTAAAACCCTGCCATGCACCTCTTGCACATGCCCACCCATCCACTTGTATATAAGGCTATGGTGTTTTTTGTTTAAATTAATCTCATTAGAGATTTTTTGTTTTGTTTTTAAAAGCTGTATTGCTCCCACTTCCGAGGCCTATTCAAATACCTAAACATTAATGTGGTTCAAGAGATTGCTTAATAATAAATACCTACAATAATACCCCACAACTAGAGTCCAGACTGTTTTGTTTTTTCTAATGAAAAGCACGTGGATGGCTTTTTTATTTGCATTGACGTGGATGTGGAACCAACTATGTTGATGTGGAATAATTTTTTATTTTTAGTAATGCATGTGGTCAGCACACCTGGTTTTCATTTGATGAAACATTTTCTACAATTCTTCTGAATAAAAGGTGGGAGAGTCATTTAACAATGGCTATTGCTGGTGCAATATACAAACCTGGTGCTGGTGAAGATTGTTAGTCATTCAGGTCAAAGTCATTCCAAAAAAAGTTTTGTTTGAAGATATTTCGCTTCAAATCCAGGAAGCTTTTTTGAATTGGAAAAAGCTTCCTGGATGGAAAGCGGAACGTTTTCAAGCTTGGAAACAAAGTTTTTAATATACAAACCTTAAAAGTCATAATTAATGGCAGATTAGGGCCTTAAAGTGAGTTTAAGAACTTTGGAGATGTAAATACCACCACCTGCTGGTAACTCTAGGTACAGCAGTCCATCTTAAAATAAATATTAAAATGAGCTCTGTGCCTTATACAGGCTGATCTAAAATAAAAATAAGAAGCCAATTCATTTCGTTCCTTGGATAAAAAAATTATTAATTGAATGTAGTGATTTGAAATTATCCAAAGTGAGTGCTCCCCTTAACCTTTTAAAGCCCGATCCAAGAATAAAACAAAACAGAAAATTACTTTTTTTTTTGGTTTGAAGTCACTTATTTGGCCTTACAACAAAATATGTAAAAGAGAAAACACCAGAAATACATTTTTGATAATTTATTACTATGCGATAAAGATTATTTTTTGTGTGATCTTCTGCCCTCTGTTATCAGGTATATCTGATTGCTCAAAATCCTATTGTACAGAAAGTTTTACCATTAAATTATGCAAAAGGTGTCAGATGCAAAACATTTCAGAAACTGTATGTATCAAATATGATACATTTGGCATTACAGGGTTAAAGCTTATTATTACAATGTTTAGTGGAAGGAAAAACTACACCCTGTGCTAGGAGAAATGTTACCAGGGTTCATTGAAAGGATTATGAACATATTTTAATGGCGCCGTTTACATTTCACAAATTTCTGTGGGTTATTTTCCTAACAGATAAAAAAGAAATCTCTTTTTTTTTTTTTTTTTCCTCTGGAAGATCAACAGCACTCCCAATGACAAACCTCTTGTGTACATCATCATGGCCGCCTTCCTCCATGACAGAAACGGAAAAGGCCAAACCTTCCAGAGGCCATCTGCAGTGTTTTCCATTACGCTTCATCAGCATTAATTCACTTACCAACAGGACTTTGTTAAAGTCGAACTATGAGTCAGAGATGGCAACCATGGAGTGGGGGGGGGTCTTCCCTCAGGGTATCTAGAGACTGAGTCATATCTGTGTTAACTGGGTGATAATCATCTCCAGCTGTGACATGGTAACAGGCCTGCTGCAGGGAAATTAAGAAACAAGCTAATCTAAACTCTGCAGCATCGGATAAGAGATAAATCTACTTTTTAATGATTTAAGTTACAACTGTGCAAAAAAAGATAAGATTAGATGCCAGAAGAGCATTTAGGAAATGTGCTTTGCAGAGCTGAAATTCAGTTTTAATAGTTGTACACATTCACATCTGTCTGAATACATGAAGCAAAAAAAAAAGTTCTGGTCATTTTTAATGTTGACCAAGACCATAAACTGATTTTTTTTTTTTTAAAGAGTCTTTGTGAAATCCTTTTTTTTTTCATTCAGAAATACTATTTAAAATGAGACAATATATTAGATTTAGCGATTAACAGCAAAGTTTCATCTAGGAGGACATAACTGAAAACATGAAGTATAATAAATTCAGTTCCTGACCATTTCTTGAAATTAATTTCAGCTTTATTGCACCGTACTTAAGCTGTAATAAAATAAAGCAAGAGGTGAACAGGAAAAACCTGTTAAACCTTTTGAGGAGCACAAACTAACTAATTATAAATTGTAAAAGGAATTTGTTGATCGCAGTGTTGTAATATTTTTACTCTACCCAACATGTCAGCTTCAAAGCTGCTTATTAAAGAATTAAAAATGGCTGCAAGGTAACATGTATAAAAAAAACTTATGTTTAACAATTGCTCTCCATATTTTAAACCTTGCCAAATTGTATCAAAAATTACAAATTTCCTCTAAAATATTTTTTTCTTCATGAAATAATCCAATAGACTAAAAAAAGATTCTCTTTAATGAGAACATTTAAGGTTTACAGTCACAGATACACAGATTTGCCCCTTTATAAAACATCAAACATGTTTCATTATCCTGCTGGTTAGAAATACAAGAGCTTAAAGAGTTTAAGATAAAAAGGCAAACTTCATTTGCATCAGTTGAAATAAACAGGTATTTTAAATTTATCACAAAAAGAGCTTCTCTTTAGTTGCTTAGTTTCTTTAAAAGAAAATTACTAATTTGACATCACGGCTACTAAACTAAATTTAAATCGTTGAAAATGTTTAAATGAAAGAAACAAAATGTACAATTTTTACAAAAAGAAAAACTTTTTGTGACGGGAACTCCAAAACCCATCGCTTTCTGACCAATCTTAAGCAAACAAAGGTTTTTGACAAAAACACCGTCCAGAAATCCAGGCTGTGGACTAATGACATCATACAAAAATCAACGGCGTCTAAAGGCGCGGGAGATTCTCCAGGCGTTCGGTTCCTCGTAACGGTTGTATAACGGTTCCAGGCGTTGCTGCTTCTTCTGCTTGCTGAGGCGGGTGGGGTCGGAGACCTTGAAGAAGGCGGGCGCGAATTCGACCAGCCATCGAGGATCGATGGTCGTCACCTCCCTCATGTACTCCTTGGTGGTCAGCACCAGCTCGTGGTACACAACCCTGTTAGAGAAAGAGAACTTTAGATATCTCTGTACTGAAGGATGAGGCAGTGAATGGGCTGGTAAAGAATCATCGCCCCTTCACTCTGTTTAAATTCTCCCCAGGCGTGTTAGTAAGCCTTCATCATCTAGAGCTCCTAAAGTGTAAAGCTGCTCCATGGCTGTGATCAGAGTCTCCATAGGAGGAGCATCCATAAAGTCAAAAGACAGGAGGTCATTGATGCCCATGGCCTAGCAGAGAGAAAGAAAACTAGTTAAAACTCTAAGAAAACCAGCATGTGAATAAATCCATTGTAATGACCATAAATCAAACAGGATGTTTAACCTTTAAAGACAACACTGTGCTGGCCAGGTTGGTCCTCTGGATCTCAGGAACATTGGTAGTCAGCATCTCGTCTCTGTAAGCTCTCTCCGTGTAGAGCCTGTAACATTTCCCAGGACCAGTTCTTCCGGCACGACCTGCCCTTTGTTTAGCCTGGGCCTGAAATCAGAGCCAATTAAACTATCTTTTAATATTGGGAGTCCTCAATGAACCACAAACCTCCAAAGAATCCATGAATCCAACCTGTGAAATGGGAGTCACCACCAGCTGATCGATACCAGTCTTGGAGTTGTACACCTTCTGTTTGACGAAGCCCGGATCCACCACGTAGTAGATTCCATCGATGGTCAGAGAGGTCTCTGCGATGTTTGTAGCAATGACCACCTAAAGAGAAGATCAGAAGATTTTAAACCATGTACCATCCACTGGATTTTATCTTGTAAACAAAAATTGGAAGAACCCAAATGGCATTTATTGGAACTAGGGCTGCAACAACGAATCAATAAAATCGATAAAAATCGACTTTTAAAAGCTGGGCGGCAACGAATTCTCATCATCGTAATAGTTGTGTCACGCGATTAATGCGTAGAAAATGCCGCTGCGATCATCACATCCACTTGACTGAAAACCGAGAAGAAAAAATTACGGCAGCTTTGTGCGAAGCCAGCAGCCGCTAGTAAGTTGCTAACTCAACTTCTTGTCACGCTATACCCAGCTTAATTTTTCAGACCTCCCTCCAGCTTAATTATTTTTCGCAAGTTTAACTAGCTTGCATAAATCTGGCGACTTTGTCACTGCCGGCTTTTGAGACTGCAAGCCTGGTAGCCAATAGCCTTCATTTCCAACCAGCAATGGCACACCAGACTCATTCATCTCATTAAGTCATCATGTTGACTAACTCAAGACTAGACTCACTTTATGAGATGAATGGAGTCTGGTGTGCTATTGCTTGTTGAAAGAAACCTGTGCCACTTTCGGCCCTTGGGAAATCCAGTTTGACACCCTGTCTCACGTGAAAGCATGTATCGCCCTACTCTACGCGGGGCGCCCCCATCGCAGGATGGGGGAGGCGCCTCACGGCAGCTGCTGCAGTCAGAGCCGCAGGATAAGCTTCTACCCCTCAGCCCAGACCGCAAATGAGCCAAGCATGCCGACTGACGTTAAATTGGATCACAATAATTAAATAGCCTTTATAAATAAATAAATTAACTTGCAAATTATGAGGGCAAGGCTTTTTAAAGTTTAAATCTTCCTGGCAAAGATAAAGTGAAGAAGATCCTGCAATTTATGGAAGTAAAAGCAGAATAAAATCCAGCAAGATCAATAATATGTCAATTAATTATAATTATCTGCTACATTCCCATGTAAATATCTGGCTTTTTTGGAGGATGTGTTTTTAGCACCCCTAGTTCTCTCATTTTTATTCCAAATACAATTTATAATTTGAATCACAGGACTATTTTTATCTCTATGGTTCAGTATTTTCTCAAGTAGCAACTTTAACTGCTATACTTTCCTGTCTTAAGAGGCAGAACCTATAACCTCTAAACCTCATTTGTTGAAATGGGGGACCTATTGTTTGAACCCCTTAGGGGTTTTAAAACAAAAATGCCTGTCTTTTTTTGCGCTTTATGAAACAAAGTACCCTATATTTTTTGGATGTACAGCTACATTTCTCATGTAAGTTTGCGTAGTTTTAACACAAACATTAATTTTTCATCCCACAACAATTCAAACTTTTTGAAATGGCCACTGGTTAGACATACATTCCTGCCTATGCTGTTGCTGCAAAATAAAAATAAAAAAAGTTTAGAAATGTTGATGTTACAGGTCTTTGTGTCCAAATTCTGTTATACACATTTGACCATTTATTAGATCATTTAAAACGCATTCTGATCCATTGGTTAAAAATATAAACCAAGTTGCTCTCACACTTAATGCACGACAACATGCGGCCCAGAATAAATGCTAACCTCAAGCCCCACCCATTGCTTTTATGCTTTTATCATTGGCTCATGTCAATCATTTTCATAAACATAGCCGTTTATTTTTCACAACGCAACCGACAGGATGACCGGTTTGACTAAAAACTGTGTTGTGCTTTAATAGAAGGTTAACAAGCAGTTGAAAACAAAAGCACCCTAAACACTAACCTGAAAATCTTAGGAGGAGCTATTTTATGGAAGATGCAATTTAATATCGGTTTTCCTTGGATTACTGAAATAAAAAGACTACAGATGCCTTCAAACAGCAACTGTGGGACTTTGGCGAAGCCAAATTACCGCATTTTTTAATTATAAGGCATATAAACGCTTTTTTCCCTCAAAATGTGCGCGCGCCGCTATGGCGTAGTTACTGCAGACGCTGTTGGAGACCGCCATGAGAACGCTAAAGGGGAAGTGTGTGGGCGTTCTGGATTGTGTATATAAAAGCAACAGGTATGTGCTTTATGCAGAACATTGTTGTCTTAACAACTTGAAAATGGAGAAGAGACACGCTTCTGGCGAAAGCTACTTTCACAGCTTAAACCCCCCTTTCGAAGGCTATCAGCCACGTGAGGAACATGGAAATTCCAGCAGCCGCAAAAAGGAGGTCTGGCATTAATGAATCGGGATGGTTCGCAAGTCGGTGATACATGGAAAAAACTAACCGGACAGGTGAAGAAGACGCAGCCGAAGTTTCCATAAAGGCGAGGTGGCCCGGAAGTTGGAGGAAAAAAGACGCTGGATGGATGAGGAGCATCGAGGAAAGCGTGGGCTGAGGCAGGTGTAGCGTGAGGGATACCAGGTGTTTTTTCCACGCATCACCATCGCTGTTAATCTGTGACGCTATGCGTTGCCCCGCCTTCACAGCAGATGTGGAAAAACATGGTGAAATGAACGCTGTGCTCGCTATTATTCGGAAAGGTCTGACAAAGGAGCTTCAACCGGGCTAACATCGGTGTGAACCGCCGTTTCAGCAGTGTAAGGCTGCGGAAGGGCGTGGAGCTGGCATATGATGGTGACGGAGACTGGCCAGTTTGGACGGTGCGCGGCAGCGTGCGCAAGCGCCGCAAGCCTTACGCCAACCGCTTGCGGATGGATTGTTGATGCTTGGACTAACGCGTCTGCTTTCGGCACTGTTGTTCGAGCCTCTCTTTGCAAAAGAGAGGAGCCGCCTCGCACGGAAAGTGACTCTTGACAGCTTAAGAAGGGAAATCGGCATGTCTTCGATTTAGCCGCCAGCTGTTTAATTCAGAAACAGAGGATGATGACTTTGATGCGTGAGTTTTTGATTAATACATGAATAAAGCACAAACATACTCACTTTTGCTCCCACTCTATTTGTAAATATGCAGTAGAGGTATTTAAACGTAGTAGATGACATGTACCGGTATAGAAAACCCGCGCCCTATAATCCGGTGCGATCTTATGTGTGTGTTAAATACAGAAATGGCACACATAAATGAGACTGCACCTTTTAGTACGGTGCGCCTTATGGTCGTGAAAATACGGTAGGTAGAAAAGGAAAATATTTTTACAGCATTATTAAACAGTATTCTTATAAAAATGATGAGGCTGCCTGTATAAATAAAGGTTTAAATAAAGTGTATTTTATTATGGTCATTATTAACCAAAAAAAAAAAAACTACTTATTGAATTTTGATGCTGGTCTAACCGCATTCTTCAGTAAAATATGTTTCTATTAAGCTGGTAGTGACTAACAAATTTGTCAGGATCACCACAAACAAAAACAGGGCGGTATAGACTGAGTGGCCACTGGTTAAAAAAAAAAAAAAAGGGAACACTCTGGGACATTTTCTCTGTTATGTCAGGTGTGTTTTTTTTTATTCAAGCTGATATTATCTATGTTGCTACTCTATTTTCCACAGATAACCTCACCTCTGGTTCAGGTCTTTAACTGAAACTCTTCTGGTTTCAAACTAACGTGTTTGGTTTAAGTTTTATAGGCACTGTTTTTTCAGTCTGTACCTGTTTATTATTTAAAATATATTTGCTTCTGGAAGAGATTTAGGGAAGTTAGAATGCTAAACCAAGGCAGGCAGAAACAGTGCAACTCTTCTAAAGTACCTTTCTGCTCCCTGGAGGTGCAGGATCAAAGATTCTGGTCTGCATCTCACTGGGCAGAGCAGAATAAACTGGGAGAATGATGAGTTCAGGGACATCAGGTCCAAGAGACTTCATCCTCTCATACAGAATCTCACAGGCGGTGTCGATTTCTTCCTGTCCGGTTAAAAACACCAGGATGTCACCTGTGCACAAAGAGGAAACAACATCGACGTTACTACTGTGACTTAAGCGCTGTTTAAATGTTTGATGCTCTTATTTTCCTGCTGACCTGGAGGCTCAGTCAGATGAATCTGCATGACGGTGATGAGGCTGGCGTCTAAATAGTCTGTCTCAGGTTCCTTGGTGTAAAGAACCTCCACTGGATACGTTCGGCCTGGGATGGTGAAGATGGGGGCTTCATAGAAATACTGGGAGAACTTCACAGCATCCAGTGTGGCCGACGTTACGATCAGCTTCATGTCTGTGCGTTTCTGTACAGTCTGAAGACAAATAAACACTCAGAAAAGTTCTCCACTGTCCACATCGAAAGAAACATGCAATAACCTTTTGTCCCTGTAGCTTACCTTCTTAAGGAGACCAAACAGAACGTCAGTATGGATGGTCCTCTCGTGGGCCTCGTCCAGCATGATTATGGCATACTGGCCCAATTCGGAGTCGATCAAACACTCCCTCAGCAGCATACCGTCTGTCATGTACTTGATCACCGTCTCAGGGCTGGTGCAATCTTCGAATCGGATGGTATAACCCACCTGCAGAAAACAAGCAAAACCTCAAGACATTTAACAACAGAAACGTTCCTATGACGACGGTGCGGATCAACAGGAGTACTGAAGGAGGAAAAGCTCACCTCCTGTCCCAGACAGCAACCGTACTCCTCTGAGACCCTCTTGGCCACCGACATGGCGGCGACACGGCGGGGCTGCGTACAGCCGATCTTCCCTCTGGTGGTGTAACCTGCCTCTGCCAGGTACTGAGTGATTCTGGGTGGAAATATCCCAGAGCCAGTCTCTCCAATGACAATCAGGATCTGGAGCACATGAACCGCCTGTGACACAACGACACAGAGTAAACGATACAGCATTAAGATTTGCATTTTGTCTGCAACCACAGATCTGTTAGTAATCAAGATTATCATCTAGGCTATCTGTTAAGATTCTCATTCATCCAGGTCAAGGATGACCACAAGGATGTTGTTAATTGTGGATTATCTTGTGTGGCTTGTTGTATAAATATAAATATACATGTATTGCCTCTGGGGCGTAACAAAAGTAATTTCCCTCTGGGATTATTAAAGTATTTCTGATTCTGGAAACCTGTTGTTGCGGCTGCAGTGGGTTTCTTGCTTTTTCTTTTAGGGTCCTGGAGGCAGGCCTTCTGCAGGTGTTATGTTTTTTCCCTGATTGGTGCTCTGCTGCTTTAAAAGCTGTCATGCTGCAGCAGTCAGCAGGCTTTTTTCCTCCTCTCCCTCTTCAGAACCCAGTTGGTTTGGTTTGGACCTTATGATTGAGTTTTGTTAGGTTTGTTTTAGTTTGTTTATTTCTAATTGGTTATGGGTTTTGTATTAATCTGTTTTGGCTCTCTTATTTCAGGTAATCCTTTTTCAGGTTTTACTTAATATAATTTAATAAATTTCCTTTCTCTCATTAACTCACGAATTAATCTGTTTTTATACTGCTGCAGGATTAATCCACACTAAGACGAAAGGTGGACAGTTAACACTCGGTGTCAAGTTCAGTTTAGCAAAACTAGAAGTTAAACTTCACGTACAGTTGCCTAAACTGAACTTTTTAAGCTTATCATCAGTTAGTCTTAAACTTTTAATCTTTTTTTTCCTCACATAAATCAGCAACGCACCATACTTAAATGCTAACAGGACCCACTCTACAGTAGGTGATTGATTGCTCATTCAGGGTTCCTACAGCATAAGGCAAGTTAAATTCAAGATGTTTTAAGACTTTTAATGCCACTTGAAATAAAAAATTTAAGACCAAATTCACAAGAAACACAAGAAAAACCTGCTTGCGACAGCTTATTCCAAAGGTTTATTTTAACATAAACCACTGCACTCATGTTTCAAATTTTGAAAAGCTTCCCATACATGAAGAAAGCTAAAAACACACAAATGACAGATATATTTTAACAATTATTTAACTGAATTCACAACCTTTTTTTAGCAGGGAACAAAACAAATCAGTTTTAAAGCCACAACATAACCCAGTGCTAAGTCTTCTTTTTTTTGCAGCTATCTCTTTTCTTTGTATGGATTTTCTTAGTATGTTTGATTTGGTGACTGAATTTTGATCGCTTTGTGTTTTCTCGCGGCCGTAATCTTTCACTCCACTGCCTTTACTCCCACCATTCTGAGCTTGAATGACTTCTTGCACAAAATCCACTGAGCCTCATGTATGTTCCCTGGTTTTAGCCATGGAGAAAACTCTTGGCTGGAGACAATTTTCTTTACATTTACACTTGCTCATATTTTCCAGACAAAAAAGTAAACGGTGCATCTCCCAAATGTCCCGGCCGTAATAACGCTTTTATTGGGTCCGTATCGGACGGAACCAATAATCCCTGGCAAGCCGTTACGTTTTTTTATATATAATATAAAAAAAATGTCAATTTTAATGTTTTATTTAGATTACAAAAAATAAATTGTTATAAAAATAATCCTATTTATGATGTTTTAAAAATTAAGACCTACGAAAGACTGATTTAAGACATTTTAATGCCAATTAAGGTCTTTTATATTAAAGAATTCAATGCCTTTTAAGACTTTTTAAGGACCCGCGGGAACCCTGTATAAAGAGCATGCAGCTCATTAGTACCAGTTTCTTCTGGAATATTTTAATGCTGAAAATTGATCAGTGGATGGATATTATGCATTTTGAGAAAACATTTCAAACAGTGGCAATATTCTCCAATGGTTCCAGTAAGATAAGATAAGAAATCACCTGAATGAGCTGCTCCTTTAGTTTGTAGATGGGAAGGCTTTCTCTTTGCTCCAAGATGGACAGCTGGGTTTTCTTTCCATACGAGGCCTTGTTCCCCCCAAAAGCATGCTTCTTCCACTCTGGAATGTCATTAGGCATCATTCCAATCCCCCTCATGTTGGCAGCAATCTGTCTACCATCAGCTGGAAGAGAGGATTAATGTGTTTGTTATAACCCAATTACAACACTCCACCTAAAACTAAGCAGGATCCCAGTCGGATCAGTAGGGTTACAAGGAAAACTTGAAACTACTGAGGATCTACAGAAAAAATAAACTACAGAGCATTGGACCCATCGGCTAAATGGGGGGTTGCAGGAAGCCAGATAGGCATCTCCTGCATTAGGAGGCCTAATTTCTGCCAGCACTGAGGAAGTCTGATGGCTCAGACTGGCCTTTGGCCCTAATAAAGCAGGACCAAAACATTAACACAGAATAAATAAAATCTTCCTAAAGATTGGCAGACAAATCCAAACAGTATTTACTATCAAAAAATATTAAATTAGAAAAGATTGAAGTAATCCGAACTCTAACGAAAACACGAGTTCAGCATCAATTTATGAATCTTAGAAATAATCTAACAGGCAGATCTAAGGGCTTCCTAACCGTCTGGCAGCGGGTCCACCCAGTGTTTGTTCAGCCCCATGGGGATGGAGTCCATTTCTGCTTCTCGAGCGGCCTGTTTCAGCTCCCGTCTCTCTTTAGCCAGAGCGCTTTGCATCATGGCTGCCTGTGACAGTGAGCCGTCTGGATTCTGAGAAGACAGGAGGGACGACGGATTACCCATAAAACATCCAGCTGTAATTCTAGTGCATTGATCAGAGCAGCAGATCAAAAACAGCAATTAAGAGGACAAGCATCAGCTGACAATTCTTTCATTGAAAGTTAAAAAAAAACTTAGCATATGGTCTAACATTTTAATGTATATAAATCACAGGATTTAAGCCTTCTTCATTATATTGTGATATTTGAGTGAGACTGTATTGACAGTCTCACTCAAAATTACTTTAAAATCACCGACATTTGCTGAAAACAACCTACAAGCGCTGCTGGCGCCATTTTTGTTGTTTTGTACACATTCTCACGTGATTTTCCGCCGGAGCGAATCAGACACATTTTTTTAGACTTGGCAGGCTAAAAAACAACAACAAGGCTATTTCACCCTCCACCCATTTCACCCACCACCCAGGTAACCCTTGATAAAGAATTTATGGTCAGGGATTAGGAGATTGGCATAATTGTATGCCATGTGCACAGTGTAAATATGGCTACCATATGCCAGTCTTCTGTACAGTGATGCAGGTCATACATTAAAAAATGTAAATTTTTTTTCTCTCAGACATTGGAGGAGGTGCTTTTAAATGTTATAGAGCTAAACATGTTAGATTGGTGACCTGTTATGTTATTATAATTGTCTTGATGCTGCATTTATTTTGTCAGGGAAAACTAATCCTGAGTCAGTTAAAAGTCAGGGAATTCTGAAATGATATAAGACTGTGGAAACCCCTGTATAAAATAACTATGTATAATGATTCTCTAGAAAAGTCACATTATAATAATAGTATTATCTTGTATAAACATAAAATGTGACTCTAAAATAAAAGTTATTCATTTGTGACATTGACTTCTGTCTTGTGATTTATCTTAAGTTTTTAACCTGTCAAGTTTTTTTAGATTTTTTAACATTACAATTTATATTTTTCTCAAGCACAACAGTTTAAAGCAAAGTTTAGTTTGAAAAGAATGCAGCAGGAAGGATTGAAAAGCATGTTAACACGGTAATGTAGGCTTTGAGTTCATTATCTGACGATGCATATACACACCAGAAACCTGGAAACTTACTGAATTACAAAAACATTTAAAAACAAACATGTTTCTTTGATATATATATGCAAAAATGGGCAAGTAAAAATTGTTTCTGGGCAAATGAAATGTGAAAGTCACTTTCCCGAAGGGCAAGTAGTAAAAATCCTTAACGTCAACCCCTGATTGAGTAACATTGAAAAATGTTTTGTGCTTTTCCACCAAGCTCGGCCACTCGTGGAAAACAGAGAAGGTAATCCCGAGGCCCAATGTATGAAATTAACCAAATCCAAGAATAAAAACCTGTGCCGTCTATTTCTATTTCCTGTTTCTCAGCTACACTTGTGACAAACTACAAACATTACATCTAAAGGATGTCTTTAAAGCGTTACATGATAGAAAAATACCAAAAAACCCTCCAATAATGACCCATTTATGTACCGTGGGAGTAAAAGGCCACCCCTGCTGCCGTACCTTAACAATTTTTACTGGGCTCATATCCATGCTCTGTTTTGTGTGTCCCCTTAGAAACGGTGGCTCCTCTTCAACAAGCTCGATTTCCAGGTCCTCGTCTGTTTGAAATCAACCAACAGGAGAGCAAACAGTGACATGTTTAAAGTTGAGCATGAGCCAAATATGATAACTGATCAATTCACTGTGTAAAGTAGAAATAACATAGGATCACATGTTCTTCAATGACATGGTAATAAACATCTTACCTCACAACCACCGGATAATATGTTTAACTAGAGGTGATTTTGCCTATAAATTGTTCTACTACTTAATTTCTGATAAAAACGAGACTTAATTTTAAGAAAATTCATCATTTAAATACATTCATAATGCAAAATAAAAAAAGAAGTAGACCACCGCCTACCCTCTTCATCATCCACTTTAGGAAGAATCCCCGTCTCGTCATCAAAATCTGGGAATTCTTCCTTGGACAAAACGTTGGCAGCAATCATCTGAAAGCAGGAATGTCACATTAAAAACACGTTAAAATGCTAATGAGGACAGGATTAGACCGAACTTTACACACATTGGTTAACACCCAGAACCAATTTCCTCAAGTTCAAGGACGACGTACAGCAGCATTTAACCCCCGCTACACTGTAAGTTGTCATAAGCTATTTTTAGATGGCAGAATCTGACTGTAAACTTGGGCTCTTTTAACTGGAACAGTCTTTATCATTAAAATGTCTTTATTGGGTCAGTTTAGGCGAGTTAAGTCTTCACAGAACAGAAGATTTTAAGACTAAGTGACATGCTCTGTCTACTAATAACATGATTTCTAAAGAAAACTGGACATACATATTTTAAAAGCATGAGTATCAATCTGTCACTTATTTATTATTTTTGTTAAATATCCTTAATAAAGAAGAGTTTTTCCTCATGGGAGCAGTGAGGGCTGACCTGTTTAATCTCCCACTTCTCTGGGTCAGAGATCTTGGTGAGCCTCTTGCGCTCCAAGGTGTCGTCCTGCTCCATCTCGGGGGCGTGGCCTAGGTTCAGGTTACTCGGTCTGTCGGGGTTCCTCATGGAGACATCATCTCCTCCTTCCGGACCCATATTCCTTCTCCTGTTGGGGTTCAGATCCTCTCCGGTGTCCTGGTCCACATCCTGGTAAGAAAAAAGTCAACTAGTTACAGTAAACCACATACTCATTTCTTAGTATAAGTGGCAATACTATTATTTCATGTATTATGAACTAAATTTAATAATGTTTTAATTATGCTGTTTGATCTTACCTTCATACTTAGGCTTGTCTTGGAGCCGGTGAAGGAGAGCACCTTCACTTTGACTCTTTGGCCCTTGCTGACAACGTCGGCCACATTAGCGACCCGACCCTCTCTGCGCAGCTCTGAAATGTGGACTAATCCCTCCCAGCGTTTTCTAGACAGCAGTTGGGAAGAATGAATGAGTTCAAACTGAGCAGAATGAAAAGAATAGAGCATTTTGGCCACTGATTGTTTTTCAACAGTTACTTCATGCTGACCTTAAACCCTCGAGCTGAACGAAGCAGCCAAACTGCATGATGCTGGTAACTTTTCCGTTGTAAATGTCGCCCACAGAAGGCTCCTCCGGAGGAGGCCGGTCCACGTGTTTGTCTTTCCAGCGTTCAGAGTCCTTGTCCGAGTCTTTTCTAGGAGTGGGCGAACGCTCAGACCGGCGGAAAGACTTGTCTCTTCTTTTACCATGATCTCTGTCTCTATCTCTGTGTCGGTCACGATCCCAGGAGCGGGACCTGGACCGAGATCTAGAACGGTGCCGTCTCTTCCCGTCTCCTCCCCGGTCCCGGTCTCTATCCCGGTCCCTGTCTCTATCACGATCTCTGTCTCTATGCCGGTCTCTGTCGCGGTGTCTGTCCTTTTCTCTGCTTCGGCTACGACGTCTGCTCTTTTCTGATCTGTTAAAGTAAAATAGGAAATAACCCAATAAGAAATGTGCACTTCAACTTTAACTGAGCAAAAACTCAGAAAAGGTTTCTTCTCGTCTCAGAGGTTAAAACAGAATCTCTTACTTGGTCGTGCTGATTTTGGAGTCGCCCCCACTGACACTGGGCATCAACATCTCTAGTTCTTTTATCGCATCAGCAGCGACTTTCACGTCGTCTTCATCCAGCACCCGCTGCGAAGTTCAAGCAAAAACAGAAACTCGTACATCAGATCTATTATGTATTATTTATTTTATTAATGTTGTAATATTATTACGGCCTATGGAGTGGCAGTCTAGTGGTAAGGGCATAGAGCTTGAAATCCCGAGGTTCTGAGTTCGAGCCCCACTCCCACAGATATACACACACATATACTCATCTTTGTTAAAATAAAGTCTAAAACTTTTTATTTGAAATTAATATCTATTTTATTTGTCGAATCAACCATAACATTTAGCTGTTTTCCAAAGACTAGGGCTCTAAAACAATATAAACAAGTTCCTCTAATCAACAAACACGTTTATACATGCATCTAAATAAATCACAATTAGGGCTGGACATTATGGCCAAAACTTTCTAAAACCCTAAGAAAACCTAGCCTCGTGAGACCATCCTGATCTCGCTGAAGCTTTCTGCTAAGATTTCACTCGCTAATCAGTCTGGAGACTCTCCGGCAGTTAAAAATTTGGAGCCGCTCACCAAACGAACGCCCAATCAGCGCTGGCCTTTGAGGCGGTTGAGGTGTGACGCAACGCAAAGCGCCATGCCCGCCTTAAAGAACATGGCGTTTCATTTATAGCCACGCCAGCCAAAAGTTGAGAAACAATGCTTACATACTTAATGTATTTTGCCTTGTTTTTATGCACTTTAAAGGAATAGTACACCCAAAACATGATTAGCCTTCATTTTCTACT
>JAGKQL010000008.1:5053939-5140092 GCA_018398635.1 Cyprinodon brontotheroides
ACATTTAAAAAAAATTGGCTCAATTACTTTAGTTTTGAATTATTTCAATGGAGTTACCATTATTATTTTTCACGTCATCAATACCAAATTCAGTCTAACTGGATGGGAATCTACGTTGCATTTGACGCACCACTACAAGATGAATCGACAGATTTGTCGGTATTCATTGGCAGCAAATCATTGCAGCTTGGTGGCGTGTGGCGTTAGCATAGTAGCATGGACGACGAGATGATTGAAAATGAACACAACAGAGATCTAGTCCTATTGGCAGACATCCATTTAAAATGTAGGCAACGGCATGAAAAAAGTGTTTTCTACTTTTACTTTTATACTTTAAGTAAATTTACAAGGCTGTACTTTGTTACTTTTACTTGAGTAAAGAAGTTTAATCAGTACTTCCACTTTTACCAGAGTATTTTTTAACACAAGTATCTGTACTTTTTACTCAAGTACGGAAAGTGAGTACTTTTGCCATCTCTGCCCCTCTAACATCACATCCCTGCAGCAGAGTATATTTAAGAAGCTGCCGCATATTCAACTTCCTTTTGCCAGTGCAGTATGGCGATTTAAGGCTAGACACGTCGCTTCTCAGCTGAAATCTACGCTACGTAGCAACCAAATCCCTCCGGAGAAGTCAATTTTTTCTGGACCGAGTCAGTCTACCTTTCTTAGGATTCAGAAGGAGCTGATCGTAGTGATCGTCGGTTTCATGAACCCGCCTGCTGAAGCAGATGAGAGAGAGCTATCGAGCTCTGCTCATCCTATATCCAACTGCTAACAGAACAGCTGGGCCCAATTCCTGTTTGCTGAGGAGCTGTCAGAAGCTGGTGTCCTCTGCCCTACTGGTCCTGCCACCATTGAACCTGCGCCGCTGCTGTCTGGGCTGCCAGCTAACTTCCGTATCTAAAGGGAGACGTCCCGTATAAGGCTACTGTGTGTTATAAATTTAAGCCCTGTAAAGTTGCCTCTTGTTATTGTATCAGATTAATCTAAATTTCTTTGAGAGCTGCCTGTTGGATGAACAGACGGGACTGAAAACGGGGTCGCTGAGTCGGACTGAACCAAGCCGAAAAGTCCTTTCCACTCCACTGGGCCTAAACAGTAAAATCCATCTTTCCCTGTTTCCATTTGATTCCATGTCCGGCATAGCATTATGGTACCCTACCACCGAAGGTTCCAGTTGCTTCTGAGATAATGGTTTTATCTTCTACCTTTCTTTCTACTTCTAGGTTACAGTTGGTGGTTAGAATTCAGAATTAGGCTGTAAATTCATTAAACTTCTGGTCACTTGGATGAGATGAGGGCTCTTAATCTCTCATGCTCTACATGTCAAATGTCCCAAGTGAGTGTTGGAATCCAAGTGAATTAAATCAGAGAACTTTTTTATAGTGATGCACGATATTGGGATTTTGGCCGATATGCCAATATTTTAAAACTCCTCATGTAGCCGATAACCGATATGCGATACGATGTTAAAGCTGGACAAAAATAAGTAGTCATTGAAAATAGCAGTTTTGTTATCCATTTCTGACACTTTGAAAAATAATATACTCAGATATATTTTCATATGCTGATATCAAACTGATTTTTAAGAAGTTTGCGGTATCGATCTATTTTACTTTCAAAATCTCGTAAAATTGAAATTTCATCGTTCTGTTACAAACTCTTGTGAGATTTTTGTGAGATTTTGTTAGTAAAATAGATCGATACGGCGTCAATATATCAACATATAAAAATATGGCAACATTTCATATGGATTTTTCGGGGATTTCGTAGCATAGCGATGACATATAGCAATATTTCATTAGTAAAAGAGATTGATATAGTGTTTTTAAATGGCAATATATCATCATATGAAGATATTGGGATATTTTAGTGTATCAATATTTTTTTCCTAGAACTTCCTATAAGTCTGACAAAAACGCTCACGCAGATGAAGAAAGAAGTACTATTTTATTTTTATTTTTTAGACTTTAGAAACTCAGAAGCTGATCAAATATCGAGGGTTAAATATCGGATTGGGGTGGCGATGTCCGACCATGTTCAGTTTTAAGGCCGATACAGGCCGATACCAATAGGGGGCCGATTATATCGTGCATCCCTACTTTTTTACACAACAGTTTCTATATTTCCCTCATAAAAAAGCGTGAAAATAGAAAAAAAAGATTTGCAACTGTTAAAAAAAACATGCACAAAATATGTTCAACTTGCACGAAAGAAAGGAGAAAACAACACACCTAAACATAAAGTAGGAGAAAGATTTGGTTTGAGCTGTCAGAGACCTTTATTTTCACCTACTGTATGACTTATTAGTTTTAATAGAGTTTTTAATGATCTATAGTTGAAGTGATATTAAGGTTAACTTTAAATAAACCTAAACCTAGGAAATACTATGACAACAGGTGTCCAAGTTAATTTGCTGCAAAGGAAGGTAAAGATTAGGATTTGGCCAGGAAGTCCTTAACCCTCAGAGATGTGGTGCTCATCAGTGATATATTAACAAAATACTGTTGAAAACAAGCAATGGAAAGAAGAGGCTAAATATGATTATTCACATACTGGCAGTTTTCTAAAAATAAAAACCTTAAGGCTTTCTGCTTTATGCTTATATTGAGGTTATTCAGGGCGGCGCTCAAAGTCAAAAGTCCTCATTTGACCTAATTTGAGAGCCAGCGGGGACATGTATGAGTTGCAGGGAAGGGGAGTGGGAGTGGGTGACCTCACACTTACATAACCGTCTCCTTGTGTATACAGATCACAAGTGAGACGTACAGGATGGTTCTTGCATAAGTACAACAGGAATGCAGAGCTTAACTCCCTATACATTTAAAATACTGACTGAACGGTTGATCTTGACGGCGTAGAGGATGGTGCCATTGGTGTATTTTTGTATTAAGAGATCAATCAATAGATACAGTCAGCATGTTGGTAGAAAAACAACTCTGCTTAGGGCAAATGCCCAGAATATTATGAAAGGTTTCAGCTCTACACTTTTCCACAGCCTAATCTGAGCCTTTACTTTCACAGTTTTAAGGTGGGTTTGATTTAGTTTTGCAGATAACATAACAGAATGAAAGGCCTTGGAGAATTATCCACATGGAGGAATGAAAGACAAAAAAACAGCTCTCTATGGTTGAATCCGATCCACAGATTCTTTTGGACCCAAAGAGTAGACAGACTTATTCAAAACTGTTTATTTATCAACAATGCAACTGTCATTTTTTCTTAAAATAAGTGCATTTTTCTTGGATTGAGAAGGTAAGTGCGGCAATTTGCCAATAAAACAACACAATTTACATTTAAAATAGGAAAAAAACAATTGCATCATCTTATTTCGAGTGCATTTTATCCTAATTTGCATTAATTATGCATTAATTATCTAATAAAAATACTCATTCCATTGGCAAATCCTCTTATTTACCCACTCAATTAAGGTTAAATGCACTTAATTTAAGAAATCTTTACTTATTTCTATATTTTGCTTTGCAGTGAACCCATTTTTGGAGCTAGTAATGAGATCAGCTGCCGTCTGACATGTGCACAGATCCTACACAAAATCCATATGCAGTCTGGTACAGCTGTGCCTCTTATTCAACATGAAAAAAAAGGAAAGAAGGCGGGAAAAGTAGGCTAGGATGAGGCCGGGGGGGTCTGTGTGTCCACATACAGTTGGTGAGATATGAGAATCCTCTAATTGACAGCGCAGCTGGCTGCAAAGTTCCCCGGCTGCTGAGAGGAAAATCCCTGGTATGACAGAGCAGGGAGTATGGCATGTGTATGACAGCTTTCATACAAAAACACACACCAGAGAGACAGAGAGATGGAAAAAAAAAAGGAATGTGATGGAGGGGGGGCTCTTATACAAATGCCTGGGTAGGGATTGGTTGGCAGAAAAGCTGCCTTTATGAGGTCACATCCATCACAACAGCCCCCACTCCATATCGGACCTTGATGACAGGAGTCATTTCGTCCTCATGCCAATTAAAATCATTCACACTTGTATGAAACCTGCATAAAAAAAAAACATCACAAAGTTCCTAATAAGACATAATATCACTATAATAAAAGAATAGCAACACTTTAAAATACTATAAACTAAAAACATCTACATAACCTTGCAAAAGTATTTCTCCACTTACTGTTTGGAAGTTACAACCATAAATCTTGCTAATATTTTATTTCTTATATGATAAATCAACACAAAGTAGCTCATAATGGTGAAAAGTTTGAAGAAAGACTGAAACTCTCACTTGCTAGAGAAAGGGTTTGCACAATTGTTCATATGTAGCCCAGAAAGTTTCATCTTACCAAACCATCTCCACATGTTTGCTGTGTTCCCATCTTTTCTTTCCCTCTCTTCCCTGAAGGGCAACATGTTGGAGTGAATAGAAGATTTTCTGTAAATACATTCCTCAACCCAATCCAAATTCTAATAGCTCTAAAGTTCTGTTAGAATGATGGAGGAACTTTTAGCAGCTTTTCAGATAAATCGCTTCCTTTCCCAGCCTATTTGGACTATTATCAGACCTGCAAGTTCAAGATATCACCTAAACAGAACTCTTTTATATATATATATATATATATATATATATATATATATATATATATATAACAGGGTATATATAACTATATACTATATATATATATATATATATATATATATATATATATATATATATATATATATATATATATATATATATATATATATACATGTAGGTTAACAGATTTTAAAATATAACAAAACAATCGAAAATGTAAAGGGAAAAAAAAGATGTAAAACAAATATATTACCCCTATCATTCTAGAAAGGCTTACCTATTATTTTCTACACCGTGAGAAATGTAAAAAAAAAACTCACAGTACAAAGTATAGCATTTATTTAAAGACATTTTCTTGAATTTGTGTTTGCAGATCTTTCAACCATATTTATCATATCAGAGCCGTTTAGATAAGAGTGTTTTGACAACTCCACTGACGACAATGGGCAACAATGTAGAGTAGTTTACATTAGACAAATCCTTACAGATAGAAAATGTAAAAAAAAAAAATGGATGTTTGTTCGTTTTTTTTTTTTTTTAGAATTGTTTTCCACAGAAGAATATGTAAAAAAAAAAGGTCCAGTCAGAAAATTACCAGGATTATTGGAATATGGGGAATGGAAAAATGGTAAACGTTCCCAGGAATGGCCAGCCTATGAAAAAAAAAAGAGAATACATCGACAAAAATGACTAATCTGGAAAATCACAAGACAACGGGTAACTTTAAATAATATCACTGCTGTCTGGAGATGCATCAGTGGGAGAGTTCAAATCCAAAACCATTACCTTAATCCTCTAGAACCTCTGAAGATGATTTTACAAGGAAGAATTTTCCATCTTAGTAGAACTTTACGGAAAACTGTAAGCATCCTCTTCAATAGCCTATTGAATGCCAGCAGTGTCATCAGTCACAAACTTTTCCAGATCCGGGTAAAGACAGACCTCTACAGAAGATCATTGTTTTTGCAGCGATCAATATCTAAAAAGATGATGAATTGTGACATTTGTGAAGATATGTTCTGTGGTGTTCTGAGACAGAACTGGAGCTTTATAGAAAGTGTTCATCTACTTTCATCTAGAACAAACAAAACAGATATTTAGAAGAATGTTATAGAGGCAATCACATATGATGATAGAGCTTTGATGGTTTTGAGCTCATTTGCTGCCTCAGGTCCTGGAGGAGCATGGCTTATATTCTGCTGCACTTTATATTGGTAATGTTCATCTTACTTGCAATGTCATTAAACTTTTTTAAGCTGTGTGAAATTAAATTTCTTTTTTTATGCACTCGGTGCATACAAAATGACAATAAAGTTTGTCTAATAGGTCTTTCTTAGTCTTAAAGCACAGCTGTGGCTCCCCTTAAAGTGAAGTTTTGGAATTGCCTATAACATGTGTGAACCTCAGTTTGATTCTAATTCTACGGAAGAGGATTAGGGCCACTGGAAAAAAAAAGTTTACTGATTTTAAAATTTTATTTCAATTTAGTATTGGAAAAAAGTCAGAATTCTGACTTTTTCTCAGAAATCTGACTTTAATCTCATAATTGCGGATCTTAATGTAGATGGGCACCATGAAGGAAGAGATGTGGAGCACTCAGCTTCACTGACAAAGATGTGAGACGTTTGAGAGGACCAGTGACACATTGGTGAAAAATGATGAAATTAGGCAACTTTTTACGTGCCCGATGAGGATTCCCTCATTAGAATGGAGGAGCAGAAGGTCATTAGAACAAGAGAGAGCTAGTCTCTAAAAACAGACTTGATGCTAACATGTTTGTTATCTGTCAGAATTCTGAGATTAAAAGTCAGAATTCAGAGAAAAGTCAGAAATTCTGAGATTAAAGTCAGAATTCTGAGATTAAGAATCAGGAATTCTGAGGAAAAAAGTCAGAATTCTGAGATTAAAGATCAGAATTCTTAGAAATAAAAGTCAAGAATTCTGAGAAAAAGTCAGGAATTCAGAGAAAAAGTCAGAATTCTAGAGATTAAAGTCAGAATTCAGAGAAAAAAAGTCAGAATTCTGAGATTTAAAGTCAGAATTCTGAGAGAAAAGTCAGTCAAATTCTGAGATTAAAATCAGAATTCTGAGAAAAAAGTCAGAAAATTCTGAAGATTAAAGTCAGAATTCTGAGAAAAAGTCAGAATTCTGAATTGTTTCCCATATTAAACTGAAATAAAATGTAATAATCAGTTAACTTTTTTTTTTTTTCAGTGGCCCTAATCCTTTTCCGTATAATGCAGTGGAATGATCTCAAACAAATTACAACAATTCAGCAAAGCAGAGCGGGCAAAATGTTTTCCACTGTGACGTCAAAGACACTTTGCCAATTATCACCAATAATGGGAAGCAGAACCACGGAATTAGGCAACTTTTTACGTGCCCGAGGGTCCCCTCATTAATGGAGGAGCAGAAGGTCATAAAACAAGAAAAGCTAGTCTCTAAAACAGACATGGCTATGGCTTGATGCTAACCTGTTTGTTAGCTGTCAGAATTCAGAGAAAATGGTCAGAATTCTGAGATTAAAGTCAGAATTCAGAGAAAAAAGACAGAATTCTGAGATTAAAGTCAGAATTCTGAATTGTTTCCCATATTAAACTGAAATAAAATCTAAAAATCAGTTAACTTTTTTTTTTTTCAGTGGCCCTAATCCTCTTCCGTATAATGCAGTGGAATGATCTCAAACAAATTACAACAATTCAGCAAAGCAGAGTGGGCAAAAGGTTTTCCTCTGTGACGTCAAAGACACTTTGCCAATTATCACCAATAATGGGAAGCAGAACCAGTTCTAGGTCTAAGCTCAAGTTATTTTTTGTCAACATTCTCCATTTTCAATTAAAGCTAAAAAGTTGTAGGGAAAGCTGTGACTCCTGCCATTTTCACAGCAGACATCAACAATGTCCATCTATTGGTGTCCAACCAGCAGGTGGTGATGGGTTAAAATTCAGTAAGTATCTAAAACCAGGATCCTTATTTCATACTTTTCCTTTAAAATGATTATTGCTGTCAAATTACAGTAAGATTCCTTTTTTGTTTAAAAATGCTGCATTGGAATCTCTAAAGGCAACTTCTGGAAAGAGATTTTGCTCCTTAGTCTGTATGCGCAACTTTCACAAATTCTGTTGATTTTGGATCGTAAATTTCAAATATGAGGAATTTTAAAATTGGAGCACATCTAAAATCGGTTAAGAAATTCCAGGGTGTTCTCCTCATGAACCGACACAGCTCATCTATCAGTAAGTTAGACAGGATTTGTTTTGATGTGTTTCAATAAACTGAGCATTGCTGCCAGGGTCAGTCCTGACACTGACACTGATTCAACAAGACAAATGTTTACTCCTCATTTAGCAATTATTCAGCCTTCTGAGTTTTTCTGCTCCAAGTTATTCTTACAGTTCGTTAAAGACAGGTGGAAAAAAACAACAATAATAATAATTGAGAAATGGTTCCCAGGAATAATGTTTTGTTTTACATTAGAAATATTAAACAGGTGTTGAACAATGAAGGTTCTTAAAATTAATAAATAAAACATCAGCAATTACAATACCACTAGATTATAACAAATACAACAAATGCAACAAATGTCTTTCTGTGATTTTCTGCAGATAACAAATGACAAAAACATTTCGGCTTGTTTCAAGATGACACATTTCTTTGACTGAAACTATTAATGTTATTATTAAGAACTTTCAATGCTATTTATTATCTGATGTCTTTTGTGAGAAATTTGCTATATTAATAAAATGAGGTATTCACAATGAGAGGAGCTCTATGGTGCTAAGGTGGTTAGCAGGGTTGTCTTGCAGAAAGAATGTATGAGGTTAAAAGTCTTGCTGTCTTCGTCATAGAGATCACATTTTCTAACAGTTCATGCAAAGGTTCTCTACAGGTAATCCAGCATCTCCTCACAGTCCAAAAGTATAAGACTTGGGTAACTGAGTGCTCTAAATTTTACTTAGATATTAATAACTTTGTTGATTTATTTATTTTTTTTGTCCTGTGTGTCTTTGTGTGGCCCTGAGTTGGACAGCCCACCTGTCCAGGGTGTACCTAGAGAAAGACCCCCCCTACACACATACACAGACCAATAAGGTGTAATCTCTGTGTTAATATTGTAGTGTACCGGTGTCTGCAATGCTAAGGCATTCTCCATTTGGTCCAGAAGGTTGTTTCTATTCCTAAGTGGCTTTCAAAGACTACAAACTGACATTAGAATTATGAAAAATGCCATGAAATGTCAACTTCTGGCTTCTGAGGAGCAGATAAAATAATAATTCTTTGACTATTTGTCAGAATTAAGATGGTTTAGAATATTTGTTTGTTAATTTGCTTCTTAAATTTATTCTTAATTTTCCAATATTGCAATTGACATATTTGGTTTTTGAATTATTCATAATCATAAACGTCTTCTCCTCATTCCCTTTAATGAAATTTGCATTATCTAAGACAGAGGTCTTCAACAGGGGGTCCGTGAACCCTAGGGGGTCCGTGGAGGTACTTCATGGGATCATGAAATTTTGTTTGATAACGTTTTTATATGCTATATATATATATATATATATATATATATATATATATATATATATTTCCCCCATTCAATTTTTCCACTAATTGAAATGACTTAAAATACACATTAACATGAATTCAACACACTGATACGCAGAAGATGTCTTTCAGGTTTTTTTCCACAGAGCCCTCAAGGTTTTGGCTCGGAACACGGGGGAGGTCAGTTTTAGTCCCATAAGCCTGGTTCGTAGGATCGGATTCCTGCCTGCTCCCTTGGTGTTGCTGCGTCGGGGACACTCCGAGTGGCTCCTTGCACCGCAGCTCGTTTGGCAGCCCATCGGCTGATTCTGCCTTCCTCGGAGAGGATAGACTGAACTGTTAATCCAGGTAAGTGACTCACTCAGATAATCATCCCTTGTCAGATGATCGTGGTCACTTACCTAAGTTTCTCCCTCCAGAGTGTCAGTGATTGGGCGATGCCCCGCCCCCTCCTGCAGCTTTGCAGCAGACGGTGGCCTGCGGTACACTCACACAGTTTTGGATATCTTGCCATAAAGACTCTCCACAACTGGCAGCAAAAGCAATGATGATCCTGTTTCGCTTTTCTACAACATATCTTTGTGAAAGTGTATTTTCCTCACTCGCCTCCCCTGAAAAACAAATACAGCTCAAGAGTGCAGCCTGAGGCTTATATGACTCTCTGCCTGACAACCTCCGTACGATCAAGGTTAGACAAGTTGTGTGCTACTCATCATGGTCAGACATCTTACTAATGAGGGAGTATGTATGCCATCCATAGATGGGTTGAGGATTCACTGCCCATACTATATGAATGTTTAAAATTAAAACATGAATCTGTCAGTTATGTTAATAGTTCAGTTTTCTATGCAATATAACAGGTATGGTTATGCATGGTAACGGCACTAACAAGCATCACTGATTTTCCTTTCCACATTTATGTATTTAAAATGTACATTTGAAGAGCTTTTATGCATTACATGTAATTTAAAGACATTGTTGATCTTGGCAGGTATCAGTTTATTGTGTTATATTATGTTTATTAATGGCAGTGGCATGGCCACCCTACTCAATGTAATAAAAACCTGAATATATGAACCTGTGTATTATTAGAGTATCTTAGTATTGCCAAATAGCACGGTACATTTACATATGGCACTATAGGACCAGTTTGATATAATACAATTTCATACAATATATATAATTAGGGGGTCCCTGCTCCTTCTCATCATCAGTTTGGGGGTCTTGGCCTGGAAAACATTGAAGACCTCTGGTCTAAGTTATAATACAGGTTGATTTATAAATATTGCCTTTTTTTAATTAAAAAATGTGTTTAATTCCCATTACTGGTCAAACATACCCAATTAAAATTAAAAGCAACAACAAGGCTTATAAAAAGGACAGGTTTGTATTTGCATGTATTTTGCATGTATTTAATAAAGTTAAGAACATTAGTTCCTGAAAACAAAACAAAAATATATCTCTCCTCATATGATTTTTTTTTTTTTTTTTTCCACATCATAACTATGTAGGAATAAAGCCTTGGAAACATCGGATTATGTGTCTCTTTTAGCACCTAATCTCCACAGTGAAAGCAACAAAATTTTCTAACTAGAGTCTAAGTTGTTAAATATATATTTTCTGGCTGCAAAAGGTCACAGAACAGAATAGTCGCCAGAGTTGATGTGATTCCATCTTGCAGTGGCTCTGGAGCAACATCATGAAAATGGGGGCTCCCAGATGGGGAAAGGCAGCCATAAAGGTTTTCCTTCCAGTTGTAAAAATAGCACCAGAAAAAATATTCCATACGAAATAATTAATCTGTAGTAATATAGGCAATATTTTATCACATATATGCATCTAAATGACTTTGGAAGGCTTATAAACAGCATGATAGAGAATATTTTTCTAAACGTTTTGTTCTGGCAAAAACCCTTTAATAGCTGGTTAGAAAATATAGACTGATGATCAATATATTTCATTCAGACAAATTTCTATTAATGGGTTTTTGTCAGTGGCTGGGTGGTAGTTTTGCAAGTTTTTTTTGCAGCAGAACCAATTTTGTATGGAAAAAAGTGTCCTTCTTTGAGTCATTCCAAGTTAAGGTAGCTGTCACTCAAGGTAGATATAGATAGGATATTCTAAATTCAGCTTTTCATTTATATGGAGATGACAGTTTAATATATTGTACAGCACCCACTTCTGCTGAGGCCTTCAGTATCCACTATGTGCATTTGTTAAATCCAAGAAAAAGCTTATAAACTGCAGCTTTTCATAAAAGCAAAGCAAACACATTGCTTACTTTTTACCACCTCATGATCTTTAGGTCAGCAACTTGTGTTTTTTTGTGTGTGTGTGTTTTTCTTAACAAACCACGTTTGAGTTTATATCTATTTCCAAATAAAGATTTTTAGTTGACGGCCTTGCATTTTATTACAGGAAAAATAATTGCTCTTCTTTTACTGAAGGACAGAAATTGGTGCAAAGACCTTGTATATGTGGACCATGCTAATGTACTCTGTAAGAATGATGCTGATCCCTCCCTTCCAGATCCACAATAGTGAGGATGACAGTTTGATATCATGAATGGTTTTAGAATCAGACCAAAATGCAGAAATAACCTCTTCAGGATTATGGTGGCAAGGATTATTTACCGGTATGAAAGCAAAACTTACAGTCGAGGCTAACGACAGCAAGACATGGAACCAAAGTAAATATAACTGAAGGAACAATCAGAGAACAATAAAAAATAAACTTCAAACTGAAGAGCTTAAATACTGAAAACAATAAAAAAGACATTTAAGTTTGGGTCTAATCAAATGTATTTCTTCCTACCCATAAGAAAAATGCTTGCCTTTTTGAAACCTAGGTGGAAGGTCAAATGAAGAAACTGATTGCTCTCCTACATCCAACTATGACACAGCCAATCAGCTTTGAACAATGCCTCCACGAAAGTCAATCGGCATCAAAGGTTCATTTTTAAAGGCCTCTGATCCACAACTTGTCTGCTACCTAGTGCGCAGGCTGTGGATGCGCTGTGTGACTTCATTCAACCACCTCCAGCCTCTCCCTCCACCATAAGTAGCTAAAGCTTCATCAAGAGTGTCATTCTGCTCCCCGGGCACCACTGCAATGGCAGCCCACTGCTCCCCAAGTGGATGGGTTAAATGCAGAGAATTAATTTCGTTGCTCTGTACTTGTGACAGTGGAGATGACAATAAAAAGTTGAATTCTATTTCTATTCTATTCTTATCTATTAGAGTGTAATTCCCCCTGTACTCTTGCTGCATTCCGCGTCTCATTTCAACCGGTCCAGCAATAGAACGCCATGTTGAGCCTGGTTCTGCCAGAGGTTTCTTCTCAACGGGGAGATTTGAGTCTCCACTCTCGCTTCATGCTTGCTCATCATGGACAGGTTCTCTCAACCTGTGTTATTCAAACTGGACTTCCATTTCCCAGGTCCCTGAGTGAAGCTCTAGCATCAGCTAACGCAGTCCACTGGATCTCCCCATAAAGCTCAGCAGACCGTCTCACTAACTAGCAGTCTACAGACTGACCAACTTCATCTACCTCCACTGCACCACCAGTTTTAGGCCTGGGGGAATCAGCCCTGTTCTTTACTCCTGTTCATGCATATTATGCGTTTCCTGCTGAGGTCTGAGCGCCAAAGACCAAGTAATTGTATCTATAAATTTCTTCTAACTGCCTTTTCTCTTCATGTGAGTTTTTAGATTGAAATTACGATGACACTTTGCCTATCATTTTATGACATTGCCTGTCACTAGCGACGTTTACATGCAAAGGTTTCCTGATCTCATCTAAACCAGGGGTTTTCAAAGTGGGTGCCACGGCACCTAGGGGTACCGCAAGGTCACTACAGGGGTGCCGCAGGATTTTTTATATTGAATGTACAATTTTACATTTTATTTACATTTTACATTTATTTTGATGTAAGCAAATATATTCTAAGACGAGGGGTTTCATTTTATGTTTTCTTTACTACTTTGAAAAATGACAGAAAAGTAATTATTATCAAATAATGTCAAATAATCATTATAAGTTTAGGGGTACCACGGCTGGGTGGAAAAATGTGTAGAGGTACCTTGAGCCAAAAAAGTTTGGGAACCACTGATCTAAACCATTGGTTGATCGGAAGTAAAAAATCTGTTGACATGGTCTCTAAATAAAATGGTTGTATTTGCCGGGCAGATCAGGTGCTAAAAGAGCAACTTTTTCTCAAGCTTGAGTCAAAATGATTGTTTTGCCTCATATCACCGGTAGCTGATTGGAGAAGGTTTTGTTTTTAGTGGGCCGGACCCATACAGTTAGATACAAATAGGTGCTTTCTTGAGGAGGCGGATTAACATGTGGTATGTTGCATTATGAACTCCTTAAAGATATAGTGGAGGATGCTCTTTTCCTGGATGGGTCGTCACAATCAGTGGTCCTTCTAAATGTCAATCATCCTGGTGATATGTTTACGAAAGTCCATCCTACGTACTCGTCCCCATCTTCACCCAACAGTGGTGAGTCTGACATAGTGGAAAAATTGCTAAATTGTATAAGCGATGCAAGCGGCAACTTTTAAACAGAGCGTGCACGAGGAGAAATGGGCTTGTGAATGCGCATTTGTTTAATAGGCGATCCCTCTCAGGAGCGGGTACAGGGTTGTGCATGTGCATTCTTTTAAGTGGAGAGGGTGGGTCTTTTGAAAAAAATTGCAGACATTCTCATCTAAAAATAAAAAAAAAAGATAAAAAAATATATATATGCCCTTTAAAATACTAGCGTCAAAACCTTTTATAAGAGAATAAAAGATTTCTAATTCTAAAGCATTATGCTTCATATCAAGGAAACAAAAAATCTGACAGAATAAATCATCAGATAATAGAATAAAAGAGAAAAAAAAACAGATTGAATAAAATGTTTAATGAAATTGTGTATGTTGAAGCTCTCCGTTGTGGAAAAATACAAATCTGGTTTTGCTTTCAGAACTGCAGTAGTAAATTTGTTTCTCAGGTATCTAAAGGTTAACAAATCCTTATCTAATCCTGATTTTCATGCTCTGGAACAAGCAGTCATGGATTACATCTGAAAGGTCCCTTACGGATTATTAAATCCTTTAAATGTAGATTTGTGGTAGAAGTCCATGTTTATTCACCATGAGCAGAAAGGTTTTATGAAAATATTTTTTGACCAGTTAAAAAATAATATAAAACAACATCAAATAAAGGTCACATAAAAAAAAAAAATGTCCAACTCCTAAAGGATACTTTTACTGATATTTGCCTTTATTATTATTCCTTCTTATTCTCATTATCTTACAGTGATTATTTTGAATTATTTGACAAGACTCTGGATAAAACATATTCAAAAGAGATTAAACAAACGTGTGGATTTAATAAAGTTTTTTGGATTTGGACTTATGGATACATTGATTAATTGTGTGAAATTTAAAGACTGACACTTTGCTCTTAGGGTCAGTGACACATGGAGTCATGTTATGACCTACTACATAAATTGGGGGAAAATATACTGACTAAAGTTGGGAAAACGATCTTATTATTCAGAGTAAAACAGTAACAAGAGGAAGAAGGGAAAAGCAGCTTGCAGAAACAAGTCAGATTTTTAGCTTAAAAATGCACTTAGGGACAAAGATTTTAAACTTTATTCCAACAAAACTAAAAGATTTGTCTTTATAGGACATTTAAGGTCACATCCAGAGGACATTAAACCCATCTGTGAACTGTAGGGATCACGATAGCATGTTATAAGGGTATATAAGACTGATTTAAATGAACAGGATGTTTTAAGGCACACTATGCAACTTTTTTCAGTTAATTAATGTGTTCCATAACGTTATGGATGATTAAATGAGTCATTTCAGGTTGAACAAAGGTATTCTCGGCAGCCCTGGTGGTCTGTGTGGAAATACTGCACTTGTAATTGCAGGAGCATACCGACCCCGCACCCACAGGCTCAGAAGTCTCGTGAGGAGTCAGTCTTGCTTTACGGCGAGAACTGCTACACGCCCCCAGTTAAAAGCATTCGTTGCTAGCACAGTGGCAATCTTTGTGCAGTTATGCTACGTTCACGCAGCAAAAGCAGCAAAATGGCGTCTGCTGCTTCATTTTTTGCTGCTTGTACCAGTTAGTTCTGGCCAGCGGCTGAAACAGCTTTTGCTGCTCTGGCTGCTTTGGCGGTGCAAAAGTGTGTCTGAGCGCGGCGTTGGGCGGGAGCTTCACTATCCTTTCTCTGCCTTGCAGCTATATTTTGCTGTGATCAGTGGGAATAAAGTAGTTTTAATATGTGTTTAAGTGAGAAAATACACCTGAAAGCGTAATCAGTGCAGTCAGTTCATTCAGATTATTATCCTGCCTTCAATATTTTTCTGTCGGAGCCGCTCAGACCCCCACATACCAGGGATGCGGTATGGATCCCTTCATCAACTTAGCGGTTCACCCGGCTTCAGCTGAGGAAAGTAGGTGTTTTCATCTAAATAATCCAAACTGCATATTCTGCCGGCAGATTTCTGCATTTTAAGTTAATTTAGGCGTCAATAAACTGTTTAAGAGGAGTGATCATCAGCGCTGTGTCTCTCTCCCTGGATTAAGCGCGCGGCGGTGCGGCGCTGCTTCAGCTGCTCAGGCGTGCTGGCGCCTGCTGCTCAAGAGCGAGCAGCGGGACCTTTAACTGCGCCTTGGCGCATCAACCATTGACTTTGCATGTAAACTTCGCTGCTTCTGTCGCGCCAGCTGCGTCCAACGTGTGAACGCAGCATTAGTCATTCGCTGCTAAGCTCAAAACAACCGGCGCCTGGCTTGACGGAGAAACCAGGAGAACAGCTGAGCATATTTCACGACAGTGCACTTTTACTTTCGCCCTCTGGGGGGAGCCACACGCTGGAAAATCAACACCGGTTGCATAGTGTACCTTTAATGCGGCATTTTTCTGCATAATCTTATACATCAAAGGAGCATAACAGAAGCAAAAAAGGCAAAAGTTGGTTTTATACTTTTATTTATTGGTCCATTTCAGCTGTCACTGATGATCTGACAGACCGAAGAACATTTCAGTTGTATTCTGAGTCACATTTATTACATAAATAGAGAGCAAAATAGACCAGTGACAATTAGCATAAAAATATCTTCCTTTTAAAATCCTGACGACAAACACTAAGGTGTGAAAACCTCACTGACGTTAACAAAGCACGCTGATTGTCTGGACCTGTTTTTTTCAGCATTCATACCTGACATTACACCACCCACTGGACTCAAACGGGGAGGGGGAGGAGGTCAGGAGGGGGGGTTTCAGGTGAGCTGGTGTGATGAAGGTGTGGGTGGTGTGAGAAATCACAGTGGATATTTTGCTTGGGAGACAAGATGGCTCGGATCTGTTTAGCTCAGAGGATTATGCCTTTTTAAATTTACTCATCTAAAAAAATATTAAACATAACACATTCATGAAACACTTTAAATGTTGTCAGCCCATTTGGATATCCACTTTAAACTTTCCCATATCTGCAATATTATATTTGCAGAAATCATAAGCCAACATATACTCTGCCCACTAAATACAACCGGCAAAATATTTCATTCTTCATTAACACTTAAATAAAGACTTTCTTACAGATGAAGGTTAATTGGTGTAAATTATAAACAATTTTTCTGGAACTACCAAGCATTTAAAGTACTTCAGGTTGGAACCACACCAAAAAAATTGTTCTAAATCTTACAAAAAATGAGTGAGCAATTAAAGTTGAGTGATTAACCCAGACAAAACCAACATGTGGCAGAAGGAAGCAGGATTTTAACCATCAACTCTTCATATTCCAAGATTCTACCCACAAATCCTCAGGTGATTGGCTGCAATCTTCCATCTCTCCAGGAGCTGCACGCCTCCAGGACTCTGAAAGTGCAGTGCAGCGTGGCGCCGTCCTACTTCTGGTTTTCCCATCTGCTACCGGCCTTATCAACAGGGCCAAGAGCAGCCCCGTGACACTGGACAATGTTTTTCTCCCCCATTCAGGATTTCTGCGTTACATTAGCACAGTCTAGTCTAGTTGTATATATAGCTTCTGTGTATATATCTATATTCTATCTTATTTTGTTTTGTCTGCACCAACACCAAGTCAAATTCCTTGTTAGGCCCGTCCACCACGAAGTCAAAGCGAACCTGAAAGCGCTGATATTTTTCCCAGAGCGTTTGTGCGTAAAGGCAGGAGGCGTAAAATAAGTGTGATCGACCACCACGAATGCATGAAAACGCTGCAAAATGTATGCCCCAGGCCTGTAAGTGGCGCTATGGTGTCAAAGCAAAAATAAGCGAGAACGAGAACTTAGCGGAAATGTTGGGCATGCGTAGTAATATCTATACAACAACCAAACCAGAAAACCCTGCGGGTCCATTTTCATAGTTCAGTCAAATTCAAGGTGCTGAACTATGTAGTAAAATCAGATATTGCTCTGTTCTTCCTGGAGATATTCCAGAAGAAGAAGATTCTGTTGATAAGCCCGACAGCAGGGTGAGTAGCATGAGCAGCAACCATTCAACACAGTGCCGAGCCAATGTTGTTGTGATACTGTGGCATGCGTGTTTAGAAGGCGACACTATGGCGTATGCGTGTAAAAAAATGCGGTTAGGAAGCTTACAAGATGGGGGAAAGCAGCAGCAGTACGTTTTCAAAATCTTCCCCACTCTGAAGGCTTTAATAAAAAAAGATTGTTTACAGACGCCCGAAACGCGGGCTTCATATGGATGAGGAGGCTGGTTTGGTGAAAGAATTTGATAGCGTTTAGGCCCAGGGCTTGAGTGTGGATGGGGCCTAAGTGCAAACCTGCTTGGCGAAAATAAACTTGATTTTTTGATTCACAGCAAATCCTCCAGTCACCTAATACCCCACAAGTCCAAGAATTCCACTGTGAAAAACTCCCACTGATCCACTTATATATTTTAAACAACAGAAACTGCGGTTTAATCAAAAAAATATGCTTGACAGGATTTTTGGAAGACCAAAAGGGAACTCATTGTTCCTCAAGTCCAACATTTTTCACTACAAAAGCGATCTAGAAATAAGTAAAATTTTATTACCGGTGAGTGTATTCACCCTTAATTTAAATAGAATGTGTTGAATGGTTGCCAATGGAATGACTAATTTTACTCTTAAAATTAGAATAATTAGATAACATGCACTTGAAATAAGACAAATGCAATTGTGTTTTCTTATTTTAAATGTAGTGTCTTGTTCCATTGGCAAAATGTTTCTTTTACACTTTTAATGTTATAACTGAGATGTTTATTTTTAAGAAAAAAATGACTTATATAGATTTAGATTTTTTGCAGTGTTGAAGTTGACCTGATCAGTATTGACGGAGGAATCTTGCCCACAATAAAGGAAAATAAAATAATACAATCATGCTGCATAAGAAGAATTTTTGTCAAACAGCTTTAACTGCTTAGCACTTAAATGCCAGCCCCAACTCTGTTCAATACTAATAACTTTGACAGAAGAACAAGGTCGTAGTACTAATTTTGAGATCCAAAATATCGATTCGTTAAAAAATGAAAATTGCTGGTAATCCTGTGAGAAGCTAAAAGCAGATCTTTGTGTATTTTGTTACAAGATCAATTCAACTTCTTGAAGAAAATGATAAACATGCTGGTCTTCTGCTTGTACAAGCTCTGGCTCCGTGGTTTGCTCAAGCACTATCCATCTGGAAACCTTCCCGTTTAAGCCAATTTTTGGGAAAGGGGCAGAATATACTGGTTAGCTGATTAGGCCTATCGGTTGTGTGAATGAAGCGAAGACCAAATAAACCAATCAGATCAACGAAGCATATGACGATGCTAACAGAGCAGGCGATGAAAACACAACCACAAAGCCAGGCTACTCTTGCGAAACCAGTCGGGAGAAAGAGCAAAAACATCTTTTCCTCTGAGAAAAAGCCTCCAGAGCAGTGTTTTCGCGGCTCTTCTTTCAGTGAAAAATAACCAGAATAAAATTGCTGTAATTCCCGATAAAACTTGCTCAAATAGCCCGCGCTGGCGCTAGATTTACCATTAGCTGGCTTGCATAAGCATGTTCTTTATGGAGACTGAAGCATTACGGCGGCTTCCCCAGCTGGCGTCACACCTCAACCACGCCCTTTCAAAGCCAGCGCTAATTGTCCGAGATTCGTTTGGTGAAGCGGCTCCAAAATTTCTCTTTAGCGAGGAGTCTCCCTTGCAGACTGATTAGCGAGTGAAATCGCTGAGAAACTACTGGCGAGATCAGGATGGTCTCTACGAGGCTAGGTCCTTTCACTGGTTGTATGATGATCAAACCACGATGCATAAATGTTTTTCATTGAGTTTTCACAGACCCTGATTTAAATCCAGATTACTAGGAACAGGACTAGTTTGGTGGGGAAAACTTTGTGTGAAGGATCCCACCTAGATGACTGCAAAAGATGAGAATCTGGTATGGCCATTTTAACTTAGCAGAAGTGTGGCTTTGGATCAATATGGACAATTGTGAGCTTTTAGGAGTATAAGTCTGACACCACATTGTACAAAATATACTGGCAACCTTTTTTGTATTCAGAAGTTATTCCCATAATTCAACTTATATGTAAGGAAAACAAATTCCCAGGATTACACTCATCAGATTTCTCTTTTAGGGCTGGTTGACAAACTGCTATAAAGACAGGAACTTGGCTGTTCGCTTTCTCCCACTAAAGAAACTTGGCAAAGATTCTCAAACACTGACAATGGGTGGCCAAGCTGGCTGCTACAAACAGAGCAGCAAAAGTTTGAATGTTTTTACCAGAGACATTAAGCCTTCTGCTAAATACATCACAATATTGCTGCACCTTCACATCTTAAATGGCTTGAAGGCTATGAATCAGTTTGGTGCTGCAGAAACTGCAAGAAGGGACGTGCAAATGAATGTATGTTAATCCTCCAGGTAGAAATAAAAAATTAGGAAAGTAAAAACAAGTTTATACAACCTGACTTCAATGGGCTGACAACATTAAGAGAATCCGAATTCATTTAAATGTAAAAAACTTATGTCAGCTCTTTAGCTTGGACATTTTACAGCTACTTTCTTGGCTTTTAGTATTTTGTCCTGCAAAAGAAGGAAAACTTTGGATCATAAGTTTGTTAGATCTACAAACCAACAGTATAAATAACAAAATTCACGTCCTGCACCTTTCAGTAATCTACTAACCCCTGAGTGTCTGCAGAACACATCATAGCTTTCCCAGTTTGTAGCTTTTCCTCTACAAACATGGCATGGTGATGCCTTCCATCATGGTTAAGCTACTGCTGGACTGAATATATATATATAGATATATATAGATATATATATAGATATATATATATATCAATCATTAAAAAAGAACCAGTAAGAGGCTGCATCTTTGCATCACAGACATTTACTATTTGTAATCTGAGTGAAGCTAACATTGTATTTAATGCTCCTTCTATCTCATCAGAATTTAAATCATTTGTTTGGATTCTGATAACATAATTTTTGCTGTTGCATGTATTTACATATAAAAAAATATTGCAGAAAGAAAGTGGTTAAATAAAGATTTTCTTCCAAAATGTTTGCATAAAACATCATTTCTTTTTTTTTTTCCCCCAATAACTCTTGACTAATGCACATAAGACGCACCTAAAGGACTTTATAACTCCAGCTTTCTGCTGTTGAAGAGACATCTGAGAACTTTTCTGAAGTAATATCCCACAACATGCCGAGGTTTATGAGTTTGCAAAGGTGAGTTTTTGCATGAAATGTGAGCAAAAAGCAAATCAGAGCAAAAGAATTTTCCCCAGTGGACTTAAGGTTTCATAGAGGTACTGCTTTGAATAAAGTGACTTGGACCTATAGTGGTACCTTACTTCAAAAGAAATACACTGGAAAAACGATATCTAGAAATAAGTAAAAAGGTCTTAAATTAAGCGTATTTACCCTTAATTTGAGTAGGTAAATGAGATAGTTTGCCAATGGAATTAGTATTTTTACCCTTGAAATAAGATATTTACATAAAATGCATTTGAAATAAGACAATTATCATTTGTGTTTTCTTATTTTAAATGTAAATTGTCTTGTTCCATTGGCAAAATGTCTCTTTTTCACCTCCTCAATCCAAGAAATAATGCACTTATTTTAAGAAAAAATTACTTATCTAGATTTAATTTTTTCCCCAGTGTATTCCTACCTTTTCACATGTTATTTTACTTCCTCAAATGTTAACAAATTTAACAGAATAAAATGTATGTAAAATTGCAAAACTAAAGAAGAAATACGGAAACTTTAATTAATTCAAATGAAAATCTGAAAAGTGTAAAAAATTCCTTGTAGAAAGACCCCCACAGCATGATGCTGCCCTGACTGTGCGGTTGGTGTTTTTAGGTTAATATGACATAAATCCCATTTTATCAGTAGATTGCTGGCACTGCTTTTTATTTATCCTTCAGCTCGGCACACTTTTCAGATTCGGATTTAAAAAAAACAAACAAAAAAACAGTTTTCCTAATTTCTTAGCTTTGTGTCGAACTATCAGAAAAAAATCCCGGAAATGCCCTGAAGTTGGCAGCCGTGGATTTCAGTGACAGCGCGTGAAAAACTTTAAGGGATATACTTTTGCAAGGCACTGTAAAGGTAGCTGAGAAGAGAGCAATGCTTTGTTTTATTGGTGGGTTTGTGCATGTGAACAGATGGTGTGAGGTGATATGTAGGCGTATGGCAGAGTCGGAACAGGTTGGCTCATGATGAGACGACGCTAAGCACCCTTTGAGGTCAGTTAATCACCTGAGCAGCTCTGGGGATAAACAAAAAAAACTTTACAAACTAAACCATCACAAAAACACCAACAATTTCTCATTCAACCCATATATTTTTAGCAGAAGATGACTAATATTTTAGCTAAGATTAGCATTTTATTACTTATTTATATTTCTTTAAAATATAATTCATATATTTATAAATATTTAATTTTCTCCTGAAATCCACAGTAACACTTGGCAACCCGCCCTGAGATTTAGAGCCCTTCGAATGAAAAAAAAAGCACAGAGTGAACAAGTGACTGGAGGAATACTTTCACTGACGATTGGCTAATTATAATAAACTTTTTAAAGTTAGTATTGATATTTCTTTATTTGTTTATGCAGCTGAAAAGAAAAAGTCCAGCAAGCAATGCTCAAAGTGAGCCATAATATAAATCTGACAAATTTAATGTGTGCTTTCCAAGTATATTTCTAAACTAAGTTACTTGGTAGGGACTAATAACGATGATTAATCGATGATCTCTTCATTCCAATCAAAGTGCAGTGAAAGTGAAACTATATAAAGAAATAATCTTTCCTTTATTTCTCCTAATTGCCATTTTAATCACAGCTTTTACTCCACTTCATGGTCACCATCCGTGACAGCGATTTTAAAAACTAATCTTATTAACTGAAGCATTCTCTAGTTGAGCTCAGAAAGTGAAACTTTTTCTTTATATTTACACACAGTGATAGATTTTAAGTGTTTATTTTTGTTAATCTTGAAATATTATGATTTAAAATGAATTTAAAAAATGCTTCAAAAATGTTTTATTAATAAAGATTATGTCAACCTACTAAATCCCACTGCAAAAAAACGTAGCTTTTCTCAGAGGGCTGTACCAAAGCACATTTATAGAAAGTGGAAGATAGAAAAAATATGAAAGTTTTCAATTATTTCTTAAATCTGCAAACTTTATGGAGATTCGATTTCCTTTTCCAGTCGGACTGACCTTCCCACAGGCCAAAAACAGAAAAAAACTGAAAAAACAATGCCATCTTTAATTACCATGATTTCTGTTTTCTGAAACTTGATGCGAATTTAGCAGGCAATAACTGAATTTTCCTTCAGAAAGACCTTCACACCCTTCCTTTATAGAAGAGCAACCCCCTCATCCCCACCTCCCCTTGCTGCAGCATGACAGGACTCCTCAGGGTCCTTGAAGGATTCTGGCTTTAACTCTTTAAAGCCCGATTCAAGAAAAAAACAAAAAAGAAAATTACTTTATTTTGGTTTGAAGTCCTTATTTGCCCTTTTAACAAAATATGTGAAAAGAAAAACAGAAATACATTTTTGATATTAATAATTTATTACTATGCGATAAGTCAATATTATTTTGTGTAGTCTTCTACTGGCTGTTATCAGGTATATCTGATTGTGTACAATAGGTTTTAAAAGTTTTTACCATTAAATTATGCAAAAGGTGTCAGACGCAAAACATTTCAGAAACCATATGTATCAAATACGATACATTTGGCATTATAGGGTTAAAAAAGACGTTCAAGACCCTGGAAAACTTTTGAAAACAGTTGTAAGAAGACTGTCACCCTTGCATTTACTTAAATTATGTTTATTTTTTTAGGGTTAATATTTTACATGGATAAATATTGCTTTAAACGTTTTATATTTGACTTATTTATTTTGCTAGGCACTGAACCTTTTGTTTCCTGTACAAATTTAACATGTCAGCACCTCCATTAGTGCGCAGGTAAAAATAAATCCTTGAGTCTGGGCATAATGTCATCCTTGGAAAATAATAATGTAAGGATGCAAGGCTTTACAAAAAAAAAAAAAAGTTAATTGGTTCTAGAACGTCCCTGAATTTGATGTTAAACAAGGCGTGGAGACGTTGGCATGAAGCAGACTGCAGGACAATGACATCGATGCTGGAGATGAAAGCAATCAATAAAGTCAATTTTTCAAGTTAATAACAAAATTCCTAAACCTTGAATTTCATTTAAGCCAGTAATATGTTCTATTGTGTAGTCAAAGACAGATTTTGCTGAATGAATTTGCAGAAGTTTCTCCATTCAAACACCTTTTTTGGGGGGCAAAATTCATTTTTCTCTCCACTTTAATTGTACTGAATGCGAGTGGTAACCATGCCTTTTTTACTTTATATAAGTCTGCCTGCCGCAGTGATAAAAACATTAGAGGAAATTATATTAATCTGAGACAGATGATGTTTGCTCTGCACTTACTGAGGCCTTAGAGGGTGCTTTTTGATGGGTTTTAAAGAAAAATGAAATTATGTCTCACCATGACGCAAAACTGGACACGATTACAACAAAAAATTTGCAATTTTTTTAACACACAAAAAAACAAATTCTCCAACAAAGACATTGGCATGCAGGCTTGTATACATGCAGGGTCTTGCTGTGTATCCATCATTTCAGGGCATCATGTCAACAAATGGATGAGGAAGGTTCCTGTGTCTCCACTCTGAAGATGAATGAGCCACGTGCAGGAAGTGTGAAGAAAGAGTCAATCCTAATCTAGCCAAGTCCAAATATGGTCAGGAACTACCTGAAATAAGGGACATAATGTACTTACCTGGAAAAATTAAAACAGAAACAAATTGTTTTGATTTTGCTTTAAAATTAAAGCAAATTGTGGGCATTAAATGTGTTTCAGTCCCCAATTTTTTCAAAATGTATTTAAGATCAGTTAATAACCCAAACCAAAAAGACTATGTTGTAATGTATTTACTAAACAAAAGGATTTTAAAAGGCAAATAAAAAATGCATTATTGTAAAACCTTGTATTGATTGAAATAAACTAAACCTAAAACTTGAAGAGTAGTTTCATTGCTTAAAATTTGTATTTTTAGTTCTATTCAACCCAAAATCTTTTGCCAATTTCAAAAACTGTTTTCAATCCATAAATCTAACCTAGTCATGGATTTTTCACATTCGTTTCTATTGGAGGTTGCTTCCTGTCAAAAAGAACTTTTCCTCTCCACTATCGCTGCATGCATGCTCAGCTTGAGGAATTGTTGCAGAGTAAGTGACACAATAATAGTGACCATTTACTGTTGCTATACGTTCATGCATGCAATCAGCTGTGTTTCCTTAGATAGAAAGCCTTTAACTCATCTGTCTGAATGATTTAATTTAATAAAGTGCCTTAAAATGACACGTTATGAATTGGAGCCATATAAACAATCTAAATTAATTCTAGTTAAAACAAAGGTGTTGCTATGACAAGGAGCAGAGAGCTTTCTCTCATTGGCATTACACCTAAAACTAAAAATCTGTAAACTCAGTCCAGCCAGTTACAATGAAAACCTTAAATAAAATAAGTAAATGTTATGATAGTGAAACCATATTTCTGTTGAAATCCTGAAAAGTGCCTTTGTGCCAAGACCAAAAACAAAACTTTTGACTGCACCAACAAAACAATGATTAATTCAGAGAAGATAGCAGGAGTGAGAAAAAACTGTAATACCCCTCAACTTTTCCACATATTGTCACAATACAACCACAAATATATTTCATTGGGATTTTATGTGAAAGTCCAACAAATTGGTATATAATTGTGAAGCAAATATAAAAAATGAAACATGATCAAACTGTTTTACTAATAAAAATCTAGTGCCTTCAGAAATTGGCTGACGATTGCCTGTAAATTCTCAGTAATTTGGAACATAGAATAAAACCACAATAAATCGGAGGCAACCTGACTATCATTGTTTATGTAAACATTTTGACACTTATGCAGGAATGTTTCTCTGCTTGCACTAGAGCCTGATGATAATGACAAAACAGTCTGTGATGAAGCCTCAAAGGCAGAAGATTGGCCAGCAAGAGAGCATCGGCAAACCCTACGTAAAAGATAGTATAGCCTCTTGAGACCATCCCGAGATCTTGCAGCTTTCAAATTCACTCAGCTAACTTCACAGTCTGGAATACTCACGTTGAAGAAGAAAATTTGGGCCGCCTCACTCTCAAACAAAAGCGTCCAATCAGCGTTGGCTTTGAGGCGGGTTGAGGTTTGACACAACGAGAAGAAGCGCGACAGTTCAGTCTAAGAACATGGCGGCTTCAGCCGATCAAACTAGCGTTAGCGTGGCTACCGAGCAAGTTTTAATCCGGAATTACAGAGTATTTCTTCACTGAAAGGAAAGCTAAAAACCTGCTCTGGAGGCTTTTTCTCAGAGGAAAAGATGTTTTTCGCTCTTCTCCCGACTGGTTTCGGCAAGAGTAGCCTGGCTTGTGGTTGTGTTTTCGTCGTCGCTCTGTTAGTACGTCATATGCTTCGTTGATCTGATTGGTTTATTTGGCCCGTCTATCACCAGAGATGGCAAAAGTACTCACTTTCCGTACTTGAGTAAAAGTACAGATACTTGTGTTAAAAAATACTCTGGTAAAAGTGGAAGTACTGATTAAGTTCTTTACTCAAGTAAAAGTAACAAAGTACAGGCTTGTAAATTTACTTAAAGTATAAAAGTAAAAGTAGAAACCACTTTTTTCATGCCGTTGCCTACATTTTAAATGGATGTCTGCCAATAGGACTAGATCTCCGTTGTGTTAATTTTCAATCATCTCGTCGTCCATACTACTATGCTAACGCCACCGCCACCAAGCTGCAATGATTTGCCGCGAATAAATACCGCCGAATCTGTCGATTCATCTTGCAGTGGTGCGTCAAATGCAACATAAATTCCCCATCCAATTAGATTGAATTTGGTATTGATGACGGAAAAATAATAACGTAACTCCATTGAAATGATTCAAAACTAAAGTAACGAGCCAGTTTTTAAAATGTAACGAGTAGAAAGTACAGATATTTGTGTAAAATGTAAGAGTAGAAGTAAAAGTCACCATATAAATAAGTAGTAAAGTAAAAGTAAAATATCAGAAAAAAATCTACTTGAGTACAGTAACTTCGTTACTTGACACCTCATTTCCCATCTCTGTTCATCACCAACATAGCCAATCAGCTAACCAGTATATTTGCCCCTTCCCAAAAATTGCTTCAACTGGAAGGGTTTTCTCCAGATGGGGATATGTAGACGTGGTATCCATCTGGCGAGAGTCAGGTTACCAAAGATAGACCCTCCGATGACATTTTAAGGATACCAAACCGGGAGAGCAATCATCAAGAGATGCAGCCAAGAATGGACAAATATTTTCAGTCCGGTAGACGGCGTGTGGTTGAGAAGCGGTAGAGATGTAACCTAAAAAGACTTGTATAAATTTGGTTCTACAGTGAACAAGTCACTCCAGCAGGGGTATGAATATTTTTTGCACCTATGCCATTTTTCACATTTTCTAAAAACTTTCTAAATAAAAAAAATAAATCTGCAGAAAAACATATACCATTTTGCGTTGACCTTTCACTTAAAATATCAACAAAACATAAAAACATAAGGTTGTAATGTGACATAATGCTGAAAAGTGTAAGGGGTATGAATGTTTTTGCAAGCCACTGAAGTGACGTGTATCATTTTCACGCCCATTCACGGGTGATTTTATAAGAGTAAATGTAGAAGCTAAACCTCACTAACTAAAAGACCAATATTGTGTCACAGTGAAAATGTCATTATGCAATCCAACCATTAATTTCAACTTATTTTCATTTATTTTTATTTGAAATTTAAAATAAGCAGCAGCAACTGGGAGAAAACAAAGCCAGGTTGTTCTAACAGTTCTGGATATTCTTCTTATTTAACCTGAGATATGTGGGCTTCAACATGTAGCACAACCCCCCCAGGCAACCAGGATAGAAAACACCAACACTTCCTCATGTGATACAAACTGGCTTTCATTTATCGTGTAAAAAAAAAAAAAACATTACAATGTGAGCGTCATTCTCTCTAGCTGAATAAGTTGATAACCTTATCTTCCATTTATTTCCTTCTACAAACCCATCCAGGACTGAATACAGACACAAATATGAACTTAAATTGGGAGGCAAAAGTAATAGAGTTTTTCAAACCAATGTTCTGCATCATTTATTAGAGAACCTTTAGGCTTTATAATTGAAATGGTTCATAAAAAACAAACATTATTTGGGGAATAAAGATGTGAAACCTTTATCAGCTGGATGCCCCATGTTAGGATTCCATCTGTGTTCATATGTTGTTTGCAATTTGTGAAATAAAACCGGTTAAAGATTTTATTTAAACTTTTGTAACTATTGGGGATATTTTCATTTGCTCAAGTTTTGGTTGAGAGGTGAACCTGATTGGAGAGGAGGGATGAGGAGGAGAAGAGGAGAGATGGCTGCAGCAGATGAAGAGTGAAGGCTGGTTTATACTCAGAACCCAGGTCGTCTGCGTGTCTGTTGCATGCAAATGTGCCTCCACCCCTGTTGCAGACACTGCTGCACCTCTCAAAAATTGTAGGTGACTACCTGACTGATTGGTCAAATCTACATCCGCTCTACTCTATGCGTATTCCCTGTTTGGTCCCTTACCAGATTTTTTTGTTAGTGTGACCGCCATTATGGAAAACGACTCGTGAAGTTGGACCAGCTAGAAGAGCGAGTTGCGTGAGAACGCTGGGACCCTTTTTCCACCTGGATCCCCCGCATGTCCCTCCTTTGTCGGACAAACCTGCCTCCACTTCCTCACCGCCTCGGCTGTATCTAGACCCACAGCTAGTTCGTGATTGTTACTCTTGTGTTGTGGAATAACAAAGCACAGACCACGCTTCAAAATTAGGCATAAATCAAAAATATGTGCGACACACTCACGGCTGCTGGAAGTCTAACCAGCTCTTGAGCCGGCAGCACGATGAGGAGACTTTGAAAGTATATCTCGGACTTTGCAGGGTGATAGTGTGCAGACAGGACTCTTTTGCAACTTACTGAATAACTGTTGGTTTTTTGAGTGATCTCCTTTTCATTTGCAAAACCAGTAACTAAAGGCCAGAAACACACTGAACCAATTTAGCGTTAGCCTCGTGAGACCGATCCCTGATCTCGCTTGAGCTTTCCAGATTTCACTCGCTAATCAGTCTGGAGACTCTCCGTTGAAGAATATTTGGAGCTGTTCACCAAACGAGCGTCCAATCAGCGGCGTTAGTGCTATGCCCAGCCCAGGTATGGTTGAGGTGTGATTTCCTTAGCGTAGAAGTAGCGGCAGTTCAGTCTGCTAAAAGAACATGGCGGCTTCAGCGATGAAACTAGCGTTAAGCGTGGCTATCGAGCAAGTTTTATCGAATTACAGAGTATATCTTCACTGAAAGAAGAGGCAAAACACTGCTCTGGAGGCTTTTCTCAGAGGAAAAGATGTTTTTGCTTCTTCTCCAGACTAATTTAAAGCAAGAGTTTGATCTATCAATTGGCTCCTCTTCCATTAAAATTAGCTCTGTTAGTACGTCATATGCTTACGTTGATCTGAGTTGGTTTATTTGGCCCCGCGTCATATCACCAACATAGCCAATCAGCGTAACCAGTATTTACGCCCTTCCAAAATGGCACTTCTCACGGAAGGTTTTCCAGATGGATATGCACGGGAGAAAATCCATCTGGTGGAGTCAGATGTTAATTTTACGGCAGATCCGACAGAAAATTTTGCGGAGCCGGAAGAGGTCGTGGCATTTGGCACTCGTTGAAATTAAACAGGGATGATCACACTCGACATGATTTTACGCAAGGGGCCTGCGTAGCTCCGACTGAGATAGACCCCAGGTCTATATTAGTCGGACTAGGCAGCGATTCGGCGGCAATTTCATGGGTTGAGAGGAAGAGAGACATGGCTATAAAGTAAAACACATCCGCTATGGGGGAAAAAACAAAATGAAATCTGTTAAGCGCACAGAGTAAGAGTCAGTTTTGGAGTCGCACAATGTTTTAAAGCAAGTGGGACAGACCCCTTAAAAAAACCCAGATGAAACATAAAAAAAAGAAAACCTTACCCATGATAGGGGTTCAGGAGGACAGAAAACGTAAAAGTAGTGATCCTATAGCGTGCGCTTCGGTGGCGCATTGGTTAGCACGTATGACCCATGTGCAAACGCCTTAGTCCTGGAAGAGGCTGAATCCGAAGTGTGGTCCTTTGCCGGATGTCTCTCCCCTCTCTCTCATACCCCCTTTCCTATCAGACCACTGTACAATACGTGTAGTAAACAAGCCACTAGCATCGTAAAAACCTTAGAAACAAAAAAATAAAAAAGTAGTGATCCTGTTTGAGCCTCACAAAAAAACTAAATAACGAGGGCCAGACAGAGCAGGTAAGCGGAGCGCATCACTCTCCCCTCTTTCCAAAAAAGAGAGGAGACTGAATTGCAGTCAGTGTGACATGGAAAACAATTGGATCGGAGATTAAAAAGTCGTACGCAGCCGGTATGTTCAGGCCTTAATGTTAACAGGATCCTGTTGGGATGCTAGTGGCTCGCTAACAATGCTGCAGATTTCCAGAAACAGGGAGAATTCTGACTGAACTGTACGGAAGAGGATTAGGGCCACTGGAAGAAAAAAAAATTCACTGATTTTAAAATTTTATTTCAGTTTAGTATGGGAAAAAAGTCAGAATTCTTACTTTTTTCTCAGAATTCTGACTTTTATCTCAGAATTCTGACTTTTTATTGATCAGATATAAGTCAGAATTGAGAGAAAAATTCAGGGTGCAGGCTTTTTTTCCCATACAGCCTGAAATAAAATGTAAAAATCAGTTAACTTTCACTGGCCCTAATGCTCTTCCGTAGAACTGGACTGGTGGCTGTGAAGAGGATTTTTTTGGTGAAATTAATCTCCAAGGGAAAAAGAGCATGTGACGCATTCAGTCATGCAACAAACTGAACGGAAACTTTAGTATGTTCTGGCTTTAAGTTTCTTTACACTTTGATTTGTCCCATTAACTTAAATGTAGCTGCTACTTGGTATGTGTGCATAAGTGAGTGTTTGTTGTTTACTAAAGCTTCTGGTTGTTTTGATTCTGCTTAAGACACATGGATCCTAACTTTAAGCCTAATCTCTGCCTTATCATGGTAACAAAAACAAAGTTGGTGTTTGCATTGAAGGATAGGCAAACATAAATGATACAGAGGGGTAAAGTAAGTATTTAACGTAGACATTGGGGGTTCTTTTTATTTGTGTTTCACTTTGTGGTAAGAAGGCTAAGCACCATAAACATTAAAGGTAGAGATACCACATTATTTCGAAAACTCAGGTAAGCCAACTCCGTTAAATGCAGAAAATTACAATGGGCGCTACATTTATTTTACCTGAGAGAAATCCTTCAATATCTTTCTTTACCTAGTCACAAAATGTCACTTGTGTGTGAGTGCGTGCATGCTGACTGGGTCCTGGAGTTGCTTTCAGGGAAAGATGCATTTTCTCCATAATTGTGTAAGATCCATAAAACTTTAAGAGTTATTGCACTTCATTATAAATTATAGTAAACTTTTAAATAAATTGTCCTTCTTTTTTGGGGGGATGGGTTAAACAAATTTAAATACACATCGTCTTTCATGCAATATATATACATATATATATGTGCAATTTATTTTTCTTACAATAATTTCCACAAAGATTATTCCCCTTTATGGGGTTTGGGCCATTCAAAGTGCTTTTTAGGTTAAGTGCTAATGTTAAGCGGAATCAGCTGGGTTTTCCATTATCTCTAAAAGGTAAAAAAGCAATTATCTTTAGCTTTATTCAACTAGAACTGAAGATTTAGAATCAAAAGCATTAAAGTTTTAGTAAAAAATGCTAAAACACAAATCATAAAATGATGTTGGATTAGAGACGGTAAACAAAGGCAGCAGAAATAAATTCATTTAACTGCTGGACCTGAGTTTGAATTCTTCTTGAAGCATCGATCCCGTCAAGCAAACATGAGCAGAACCCAAGCATGCACGCACACACATTGACACACGCATCACTCTCTGAGCAGTTTACAGAAAAAAGCACATCTTGTTGAATCTTGTTTGTTTTTTTCCACAACATCCCAATGAACCTCTCCTATTTCTATGGAATACAGACTAGTAGGAAGAGTTCCTGCGCCTCAGCAGCAGTGGCAGCCGAAAAGCAGAGCTGATAGGCCCGCTCTGCAGAGGAGTCCAGGTATCAGCCCCCACAAGGGTCTTTGGGTCATGCAAAGAGCCTCTAGAAGTCAAGTTAGGCCAAATGTGATTTCCATAAGCTAGATTGACTCTTTGTTGTTACAGTGAGCTCATCTTTCTTTTTTTTGGGGAGAACTTTGGATGGAGGATTGCATAGACATCTTGCTGTTTGCATGTCTCAACAGATTCTATATTTGGCATAGAGGGTTGGGATGGGGGACTAAACACAACCAAAAATAAACAGATGACAATACAGACAATGCTCACCTTTGTCCAAAGCACCAACATGGAGATTAATATTACTGAAAAAGTTGATATAAAGCTCCAAAAATAAAAAGAGCCTTCTAAAGTTCAATTCAATTGTGGTGGACAGTTTACGTAAAGAGCATAACTAAAGAAGCACCGCCCAGAATTTCCTTTAATCCATTTACTAAACACACTAACAATTAATGGACACCAAGGTCAGGGGTATTTGCCTGACTTAAATAATTGGATATATTTAAAATCCATCCGTCCGTTTTCTCCAGCTGTCTTCGGCGGAGAGGCGGGGTACACCCTGCACAGGTTGAGAACTCACGCATGCTCGGGGAGAACATGCAACATGCCGGGAATGGAATCCGGAACCTTCTTGCTGCAAGAGCAGCCATATTTAAATTCCACAACGTCTCATCAATTGGCTTATTAAACGAACTTTGAATGCATTTATTTTAATACAATGTGTCCATCAGATTGGAGCATGTTGAACTGACTATATTTTAGGACATGGAATTGGATCTTTTTGCTTTTTTGCAAACTTATGCATCATTAATACATTTTACCCAATGTACCAGGTTTGGGTACCAGAAATTAGTTTACAGGAAAAGCCTGTTTGGTGCAACTCTAGTTAAAATCAGTACACGGATAGATCATTTTTAATAGATTCCATCCTCTAAGACCCAGATTAAATCTTAAATAAATCAATAGAGTTTAAAAAGACAAGTGTGAGTTAGGTGTAAACTGATGCTGCTTCAGGGAGCCAGCGGTGCTTTGGACAAACGGTCGAATCCATTTTACACTTTGATGACAATGTGAGTTTTCAGCAGCTGGGTTAGCAAGGATGCATGCAGAACAACGACTGCAGCTAACCAAGCCACTGGTATCACCCACATCAGGAGTTTAAAGGACAACATTTGAGCACTCATACACAAAAACCTGCAGCCCCAACATGTAGCGCTTCATGAGACAATGAGGGGTTGGTTTTTATCTCTTTGCAAACAATACGAGGCACAGGGGGTTATGATTAATGTCAAGGGGCACTTTTGAACATGGATCTGCATGCACATGTGAGAGACGTGCATACATGAAAAAGTTGTAACAAGCATTAAACAGTACTTCGCTTTTACTCTTCACTTACATGACAATGGGATGGATCAGTAAAGCTGACTTTTTACAATGAACCTTGAGTGTTTTTGAATGCTTTTGTATTTACATTATTGATCATGCCCCCCAAAAAAACTGTATAAAGTAAACAAAACCTAAATCCAAACTGAAAATATACAAAAGTACATAACATAGTATTGCACCTTGCAAATGGGCAATATATCCTCTCAGTTTTTAATTTCTTTTGTCCCCTAATGTCTGTGTTACACCAATATCCTCTCTGCTGGTGAGTGGAAGTTGGGTTGTGGGTGCCAGGTTCAGGTCCAGCGCCTCCCTCTTTCAACTACATTCAGTTCCAAAAAACAATCAGCCATTATAGAAGCAAACACCCCTTAGTCTCTGGGCCGTTCACATTTTTAAGTCATGTTCTACAACACAGTCAGAGAAGAGCTCAAGGATTTTTTTTCTAACTTTCTTGGGTTCATCTAAGATCCAAATCAATCAGAGTCGCTCCTTTTATAACCATCAGGTGCATCTGGTACGAAAAGCATAGAGAAGTTAATCTATTTTAGTAATTCTGTTTAAAAAGTGAAATTCATTATATAGATTTAGATTGCACACAAAATACTTTTAATGATTATGGCTTACACCATCTAAATCTGTTTTTATTTTTAAGATAATGACATAACATGACATTATATGCCATATATTTTTAGATATACCAATAATTTACATAATGCTGATAAATTATTTTATTAACGGGGATGTTATGGCCTATGCAACCATGGGGGAGACTGCTGGATATTTGACCAGCAGGCAGTTAATGGACCTTTCTAGGAGGGGTTTTAGGAACGGAGCTGTACCAAACCTTGGTATTTGAAAGCTGAGTTAAAGAAAAAAAAAGGAAATATTTGGATTACCAATTGGTTTCTTCTGCTGATAAACCTTTTGGAGATGCAGTTTTATTTTACTCCTGGACTTGCCACCAAACCACAATTCACTGGACTCCAAAAAGGTTTTAAAGAACATGGTATCAATATGTTTTATTAATAGAAAGATGACAAAAAACTGGCCTGAGTCTTCATTCTAGAGAATCTACTGGTTATTGTAAGAGAGGATGACAATCACCAGAACCAGCATATAAACGACATAACAGCCTTGTCTACTATGGAGGATAAAAAGTGCCAAAATTAAATAAATAAATACAGCATTAAATAAATTATTAAATGTGTCAATAATTAAGTAAATGTGGAATTAAATAAATAAATGTGTCATTCAGTGAAAATTAAAACCATGTGCGCAGTGCATCGGAACCATTAAAAGAAGTCACCTGTCAAACCACCCATCAAAGTTAGGGGAAGGTTTACCCTAACACCTGATTGGTCACCCACCTGCACATTAAAGCGAAGCAAAATCAACATTACAGAGACTGTGATCCACAGGTTTTGTGAACATACTCTGATACAGTAGGTGGCTTAATTGCTCGATTAACGTTTGGCCTCTAACTTTGATGGGTGAGTTTGACAGACCCAGATGCTAATGGTTTCGATGCACTAAACACACAGGACCATGAAAATAATTAAATGCACGCTGAAATAATTATATATATATTTTTAATAAAATGAAGACGCATTTTATTAAATTAATGACTCATTTATATACTTAATTCCTTATTTATTTAATGAATTACACATTTAATTAACTGTTTATCTCTGTATTTATTTATTTAAATGTGGCACTTTATATTAGTGACGTTGTTTTAATTAATGAATGACACATTTATTTATTTAATTCCACATTTAATTAATTATTGACACATTTATTTATTTAATTTTGGCACTTTTTATCCTCCATAGTCTACAGAAAAAAGGCTTTAAATATATACTTCATGTGATGGAGGTCCCGCTCAGAATGAACAAGGGCGAAAACGACCATATCCGAAGAGGCTGAAAAATTCTGTAGCAAATGCCTGCATGTACAAACTCAGTGTGGGAAATCCCCTATCCGCGTAACTGGCTTTAAACTGGTGTGTTTCCACATGCCATCCAAGGCGGGACTCGCCTCTCCCTCAGCACACGTGCAAATTTAACACAACGCCTCCTTTCTCATTCCTGGGTTTATTGTCCTCTTCCTGCTCTCCTACCTTCTTTACTTCTGTGGCGGTATTACTGCACCCCTGAATAGCGTGGTGTAGATAAAACAAAGCCTTTTACAGCTCTTCATGCTGAATCTGGTTTTATATTTTTCCTCCAGAACCTTTCTGTGCAGCTTGCCTCTACCTGTGTGGATGTAGCAAAATATTAAAGGATAATTTACTCCAAAATCAACTTTATCAGCTAAAAAAGTTGATTTAGGAGTAAATTAAAGGATCATTTGCTACTAAATCAAGTTTTTTTTGCTGATAAAGTGTATAAATAGATTTCTTACAGTGTTCTCAAAATGTCCCGGGTGTTTTTTAGACAACTTACTGTACAATGTGTCTAAAAATGCCAATTTAGTGCCCTACTCAGGTTTAGAAGGGCTTACTGCTTCTGATTGCTCCTGAAGGCTTAGCCAGGATGTGACCTCATCAAAAACTGATGAAGAACTGGTTTCATTATTTAACGTTAATTTTAATTAAGTCAGTTACATGATTTAAAAGCTAATGGAAAAAAACAATAATTTTGAACAGAAAAAAAAAAATAAAACTAGAAACTGTATTAAAATTGGACCAAAAGGGAAGTACCTCATCATTCTAGACTAAAATAATGATTTAACTTTTACTGTGAAGACTTTAAAATGCTTAGAGTGGAGTTCTTTTAGATAAAAGTTAAAAAGCCATTGGTCTAGATCTGTGTTTTGCTGTTAAACTATTATCTGAGGTTTCATTATTTTAAGTTTGTCATTATCTTTACTTGCTTTCATTTTCCTTCTATTTTACTGTTTATTTCATGTAAAGCACTTTGAATTAACTTTGTAATGAAAACGTGGTAAATAAACTTGCCTTGCCTTTGTGCTAGAGGCAGTGGCACCTCCAGAAAGGTTGCATAGGGGAGGCTAGACGGGGCCACTAAAAAAATCTTGGGGTGGCGCACTGAAACTAAAAGCCATATGTTGTAGTAAACCTGCATTTAGAAATCATAAAATCCTGTACACTTACTCATATCTTGGTTTATTGTAGGATTTTTAATGTGACGTTGCTGGCTGTGCATAATGGGATGAAATTCTAATCTGATGCTACTACAGTTTACACATGGCCAGTGGGGTGGCCTGGGCATTGAACAGGGTGGCGCCACTTGCCAAGTAGGTTGAAAGACATAAAAGTTGATCATTTTTCTTTCTCAGGGGGGGGGTTTGGTTCAGATAGTTTTTGTTTGTCCCGCTCAGGGCTCCTTGCGACAGGACCTTCCTTTCTCCCCATGATTATATAGGGCATAACATGATTTTAACGGCTCCTATCGTATATATTAGTGTTGCGCCGATGCCATTTGGCCTCGATACCGACGACCGATACCTGGCTGTGCAGTATTGGCCGATACCCATACCATACCGATACCATCTGTTTGAAATTGATGTTTGTGTGTATATATATAAACTTTTGGCTCTCAAAATTCAAATTAAATTCAATTTAGTTTATTTCTATATCGGCCAATTCTCACACCACATGTCATCTCAAGGCACTTTACAGTTCACCTCAGATCATACAGCCAAATTGATTCAAAGTTTTTCTATCTAATGAAAACCAGTTGATTGCATCGACTCAAATGCAATCCCTCACACTAAGCACATGCTTGTAGCTTACAGTGGAGAGGAAACACTCCTTTTTAACAGGAAGAACCAGGCTCAGTGTGAGCGGCCATCTGCGAGGCCGAATGGATTAATGAAGTATCATTATATATATATATATATATATATATATATATTTTCTTTTCTATCTTTTTTCTTTTTAGCCTTAAGCAACAGTTATAAAAAAAATAGATCATTAAAAATATGCACGCAGTGTGCAACAATTTCTATATATGGATTTCTCTTCTTAGCTGAATTACTGAGTAAATTAACCTTTCAATTATTTTTAATTTATTGAGCTGAACTGAACGGTTGCGTACACACAAGCCCAACAGTTTTACATTATCCTGCAAAATATGCCTCCCGAGTTATTTTGAGTTTTGTGTTGCATGAGGTATGACAGGATTGTGTTTCAGTTTTTTTTTTTTTTTTTGTTTTCAGTTTAAAGGGTTGCATTATTTTCTGTTGTATTTTAATAAAAAAGAGAAATATACATATGTAAAAAAAAAAAAAAAAGAAGCTGTTCCTGTTTTGTTGGTTTTAAGTTCCTCCTGATAAAAGGGGATGGGCAACTGGAGAGACACAAGACAAAACACATCAGTTGGCTTCTCAACACAAAAGACAGATGTGAGCAAAAGAAGTGAAAGTTCTCCAATTTTACACTGCACACACGGTCAAAAAGTGACTACAGCTGTTTTCTTTTTCCTCTCTCTTTTACACAGAGCAGTTAAAGCATCAAAACACAAAGAAATATACGAAAACAAAGAAAAGGAAAATCTCCAATATTTCGGTTAAGGAGTCTTTTTTTTTTTAAAAGTCCTCTCTTTTAATTTTGCTTTATGGATTCATATCATTTTAGATTTTCATTTTGTCCCATAAGGAAAAGCAGCATTTAAACCCCTCAGTTACACACAAACCCAGTCAGCTCAACAAAAGGACATCAGATTTTTTTCCCCCCATCCTCGTTAAACAAAGAGGTGATCCAAACCTGCACCTCTGGAATGTGGGATCTCTTTTCTGACCCCTCAGTATTAAAACTTTAGACGGGAGCTGAGGAACGGGGGGGTGTCTGCAAATAGGGGCCTCCTATAAAGTAGGGGGACATTGCATATTCCAACATTTCCCTGTCCATTGGGCACAATTCACACGTAATCCGAGCTAGTAATGGCATTTTTGATTCCTTACATTTTCTCCTCTCTCGTTCTCGTCTCTGCTGCTTTGCTGTTCACATTCAATCGGTGGTGGTCTCTGAAAGGGGTAATGGCCTGCCTTGTTTCACAAGGTGAAGAGGCCACGATTTTGATTGGTGTCAGTGATTCCAAACTCGAGGGGCAAAAGCAAGGATTAAAAAAAAAGGAGGAGGGAAAAACATCTTGAGGGGGGCATATCTGAAATGCTAGGATCATGATTACTAGAAGGGGATAAGTGCTACGCAGCCCTCCAATCCCTCCCATGCAGGGGTCTCTCTCCACCCTTCGGTGCGATGCCGACTACAGGGTAGGTTTGGGACTGACTCAACTGTGGCCGTCAGCCTCTGTTATACAGAGTGGTCAAGGATTCCCATCTAGGACGAGTTGGGCCGACAAATGTGTACAAGCAAAACTTTCAAGAAAAGGGGGTGAAAGTGAGGACTGCTGCAGTAGTGCAAAAACTCCCACTAGCCAGGCTGAATGGGGTCATAATGGTGGCTTGAGCTGAGCTCCAGGAAAAGCCATGAGGATGGCAGAGCAGGAGAGGTGAAGAATCCCAGGAGGAGGTGAAGTGCTTCCAGGTCCTCTTCTTCTCTTCATGTTGGATGCTTATTCGTCTGTTAGTTATCCATTCTGCACAGGAGCGCTGCCTGTTGTTGACCTGTAGGAGGGGGAACCCGGATTTGGATCAAGGCCCAGAACTGAAGAAACAGAGTGGGCTTCAAGAGTCATCCAGCTGCCTCTTGTATGATGTCTGCCATGGATGTTTTACATTTTACTGGTATAGTGGTGAAAACTGGGAAGCATATAAAATATTTAATGACAATCATGGGAAAATTAAAGTGCACCCCATGTCCAACTAGAATTAAAGAAAAATGATGATGAGCATCCTCAAATCGAGAGATTTTGTGTTAACGATCTAACATGATCTTAAGGTCGAAAGACATCAACAATGATCCTTTAAAACACTTTAAAACCCTAAAATATAGTCCATCATTCTACGGTGGCATTTTATATCGATAAAAAGGAACATTTGTGCTGGTCACTGTAAAGATTTAATTAAATAGATTTATATAAAATTTGACAACATTGAAAAATACCAGTATCTTTAGATTTTAAAGATCTTTAATTTTAGAATTTATCTACCTCACACATGAGATGATTGTTTACAGAAACCTAAAGATAGTTGGGAGGGATGATATAAAAATATAAGAGAACAAAATAGGGGAAAAGTAAAAGGGAAAAACTTAACCTGGAGTCTTCAGTGTGTTTATATGATGAATTTGTCTTGTTTTTTTTTTAATAGCTGAAATTTAAGTGATTTTAAAACTTTAAAGTTTTTAAAGCTTTTCTAATATCTGAATGGTTAGTATGCATTTTTCAGCAGTGACAGTGAAGCAAGCTTTCTTTTTCCACATGATTGCCAATCTAACTGCTGCCCAATATTCAGAGAAATCTTTAATTCATCAATATCCAGTGGCAGATATTACAGGACGAGCTGTGATAGTATGGAGATGACTGTTCTCTGCATGCCAATTCACTGGGGGGTGCCCGTTGTTCTGGGGCCGAGTCTCGTCCGTCGCTTCCTGCTTCTATAAGTCACTTCCTGTTTTTACAGAAATGGATGATGCTTGGTCCCATATAACAGAAGAGATGATCCGCATGTCATTGGTACCACTCCCCCTGCAGGATGGAGAAGGGTGGTCGGCCCTCCTGTCTTTTTGAATGGTTTTTCATTTGAACCAAGTGAGAGAGTTGAATGTGTGTCTGTTTGTGTTCTGTGAGTGTTTTTTTGTGCTGTTAGGCAAATAAAAAAAACAAAAAAAATGCACGTCTTTATATAAGTCTGCATATGCAACTACTTGAATGGTGTATGTCTGGCTGTGGGCAGCTGCCCTGTGTCCACAGAGGTGAGGTAGTGCCTGACACAGTGGGGTGTGTCCGCTTTTTTGAGGTAAATGTTAGCCTTCTTGGCCTTTTCACCTGCTCTCAGTGACTCCCATAAATTTTTTTTTCTTTCACTTTTTTTTTCTCTTTTTAATTTTTTTCTAAAAAAAGGCAAGTGTGTATGTAAGCCTGGAGGGGCCACGCTTAGCTGAGTCCATGAGGAGAGGACTCTCCCTGTAGAAACCCTACAGGTTAGGGCTTTATATTGACACCGCAGTGCAGTGTGTACAGTAAAATGAGGCATTCATGTTACACTGAGGTGAGGTTGTATGTTTCCATGTAAATATGTGTGAGATGAAGAGCGAGACAGGAAGACGGGGTGTAGAAGATTTACTTCTGACCCCAGTCTGGGTATTACATCACACTTCCTCTTCCTGTCTCTACTCCCCTATTATATGCTTCTCAAAGGGAATGCCCTCTTCCTGCCGTCTCGTTTTCCCTTTCCTTCTTTCAGAGTGGTAACTCCTCAGAGAGAGAAGCGCTTTATTGTCATTCATACAACGGTATGAAAGCTGCATAGGCAGTGAGAGGGACTGCCTGCACATGTCTGTGTGTCTGAGTCACAGGAGTAGGTCCGATGACAAAAAATAAAATAAAAAAAGAAGGTAGATACGGAGCTGCAGTCTGCCTCCTGTTTAAAGGCTGACAGTAGATTTCATTGAATCAAACTGAACTAGCCTTTTTTAGATAAATACAGCACCAGTTTCAGTGGGATGAGGAGCAGCTCCATCACAAAACAACAACAACAGCAGTAACGGCTCAGATTGAGTTGAGTAACAGGCTGCCCAGTCTGGTAGCGTTTGCTTCCATCGGCGCCTTTGCACACCAGCAAAATGTGGGGGGAGAAAAAGAAATAAAAAATTGTTTCTGCTTGCAGTGTTCGCTGATTGCCTACAAGAATGTGTAAAATAGCATCGACATTCCCCCCCTTTTTTTTTCTGAATGACTGTTTTAACACTTTTTTCAGTAATAATACTGTAAGGGTCCTGATCAGCTCAGAAGCTGCTTCAAATGTGAGCACTGCAAGAAGCATACAAAAAAAAAAAAAAAAAAAAGGAAACAAGGAGGGGAACCCGACCCCCACAAACAACGCTGCCCTGAAGAACTGAGGTGAAAGAAACTGTGGCTCTGAGTGTGAGTGTTGTCGTGTGTTTTTTGGATGTGTCTTGGCAAATGGCAAAAACTCTTTCTGGATGAAAGATGCTGCTCAGACAGAAGGGCCCCCACACCGATTCTTAAACAGGAGAAGGTGTAGAAAAAGAGAAGGAGGAGCATTGGTTCCGTTCTCCTTATGCTGGTGTGTGTGGGTTTATTTTTTTTTTTTCGTGTTACGACCAGTTTTTCTTAAACCACAAACTGTGAATTTGATGTTGAAGAAACGCAAATTCCCGCCAGTGAGACTCTTCCTGTGTCTCCGAGGCTTTTGCCCATCTCCCGTTTTCTGTTTCCCATAGGTAATGGCAGCGACTCCGTGTGTCACACTTCCTGGTCCTCAAACACCTCGAGAAAAAGCGGCGGGAAGAGTTCGTTGGGACACTCCACCTTCATGTGAAGGAAGCGGCTGGCGTGGCATGCCCCGATCATCCGCAGGTCAGTCACCTTCATCAGGAGCTTGGGCCAGAAGTGGGGAATGTTGTGCTTGCGGTAGTTGATGTAGTGCTCGAACGCCAGCAGGTAAGTCTCCTGACATTTCTCTATCTTGTCCACACAAGTCAGGCCCGAGCGATCTGTCAAAAAAGCAGACAAAAGCAACATTAAACAAGCTCTGAACCCCTTATTATTTCTTGGAGTTTGAACTGTCAATGATTGGTTGGTTTTCCACCTAAATAAAAAAAAAAAAAAAATAGCAAGATGCAGGTTAAAACGAGAAATTACAGTCGGTAAGGGGTAATAAAAATGAAAAACTATTTTTCTGAAGCAAGTCATTCTGGCTTCTGGGAAAATGAAGTTCTGGAAATTTTTTTCTCAGAATGGGAAAGCTGAGATCCATCTAGGCTGTGTTTACCTTAAGTGGTTGGACCAGAATTGTGGGGCAAAGTAGGGAATTGTGGTATGGGAAAAAAATCGATTTGGTGATATATCGAGATTTTAAGCCACCCGATATAATATCAATCTTTCAGCTTTTAAGTTTGATTTAAAAAGAAAATACATTTTTCAATAAAAAAAATGTGGGGTGGGGGGTGGGTGCACTACTTCTGCACCACTGCTCCTGTAAATGGTGCCATGGACCTTTTGCTGTGCTTTGCAGCACCATTTCTGCCACAATGGCCGACACAGACTGACTTAAACCCCAAACAACGTGGCTAACAAAACAACATAATAAATGAACTATCAATATCTTCTGACGAACATATAATGTACAGAAATTGCCGTTTTACTTTTTTTTAAATTTGATATCAGGTGGGTAGAAAATTGCAATATATTTTGATATTGCCTGGCTATGCGTTTCCTGGACGGGGACGCCTGTTACAGCTGCTTTTTTATCTCTGCTTCTGTCTCCTTGAACCCCAGTCGGCCACAGCAGATGGCCGCTCACACTGAGCCTGGTTCTGCTGGAGGTTTTTCCTGTTAAAAGGGAGTTTTTCCTCTCCACTGTCACTACAAGCATGTTTAGTGTGAGGGATTGCATTTGAGTCGATGGAATCAACTGGTTTTCCTTAGATAGAAAACTTTAAATCAATTTAACTGTATGATCTGGTGAGCTGTAAGGTACCTGGAGATGACATGTGATGTGAATTGGCACTATAGAAATAAACTCAATTGAATTGAATATAAATAGAAAATATTGGCCAATAGGGAGTGGCAAAGGTGTTTTGTCTTGTGGACCCCAGGAAGACTAGCTCATCCCATCTTTGTTGACAGCTAACGGGGATATTTTTTTAACAATTAAAAAGCACTGAGATAGAGAAGACTGTGGCCATTTTGGCGAGCCTCTTTGCTATAAAGCCAGCTACATACTCAACAAGAACTATGACATTTCTACTTGTTCTTGAGAAGGCAAGAACAAGAAAAAAATGTAGTTTGCTTGGAAGAATTTATACTCTGAGAGAAGCTCAGAAGTCCGCCCCTCAATAACACACGTCGCTGAAGAGCGGGCAAAGAAGTCGGCAAAGAGAACAAGACCACAACAGGGAGAGCAGAAAACATAGAAGCAGACAGAAATAAGAGCTCAAATGCGCTCTAGAGCCATTTGGAAAGACTACAAACATCTGACGAGTTCTGTGCAACAGGGGTGGGACCACACCATCAAGATTATTGATAGAGGAATGCTGCAAGTGAGCAGAAGTGGCATGTTTGACTACTTAAGCCATCAAAGTTAAACTGCATGACTACAGTTTCAACCAAATCCTGTCAACTCACAGCTAAGTAGTCAAGGCAAAAAGTAAGAAAAACATTCTGCCTGGACGTGTCAAGAAATAACAGTGAGAGGCTGAGGACAGTGCTAAGAGAACAAAAAGAAAAATAAATACTGTTTCTTGGTTTTGCTGGAGTTCTTAGCCTTCAAGAAGGACTGAGACAAGGCCTCTGGAATGGCAGACTGGGTCAGTGATATCGATCTAAGAAAGAGGCCCTATGAATGTGCTTCAGTTATTGGGGAATTTTTCTTCTTCAGGCTGCAACATTCTCCATGAGAAATTAGAAAACTTTTCTTGCTACCAAAGCTAAGAGAACAGAATTTATTAGATTTTATACTGAACATCAGATCAAGCAACTGTAAATAAAATATAAAATGAGGAAACCTTTTTACTTTTAAACATACCTGAGCTCATGAGAAGCACGGCCTGTAGGAGCGCCACCTCGGTGTCATCCAGGTTAAACTGTGCCAGGCTTTTGCCCAGATCGAAGATGGCGTCAGACACTACTCCCAGCCCTCCGTTCTTCAGCTGCTCGCGCTTTACAGCTATCTCCCCGCTCAGCGTCAGCGTCTCGCTTTCCGGGTCATAGCGGATGGCCGCTCGCAGCGACATGATCTCCATGCAGCAGCCTTTCAATAAGATGATCTGGTCTTCGCAAGGCAGCTGATGATCAAACAAAAACATATGCCTTTTATTGGCCAATGGAAACATTATCTCTGTTGTGAGGATATATACTGTATCAAAATAAACAGGACTAAATTTTACAGAAAATGTAAGGACTAAATTTAACAGAGGGGTAAGGGCTTGGCCAGGGTTTTTTCATAGGGTTACAGAAGAAAAAAAAAAGATATGTAGAAAAATACAGGGAAAAAGTCCATTGTTAAATCTATCAACGGAGCCACAGATCAACGGGGACCCTGGAGTTGAATGTTGCAGAAACCTCAACTCTATATGGCTCAAGCTAAAAGTGCAACACTATCATTTTGAAATTGTCGTTAAATTAAAACTGTAAGGGTTTTTAAAAAATAACTGGTGCAGGGGAGCAGTTCAGTTTCTCTGCCAGTGTATCATCATATCAGTTCTACAGGGGAACTGGCCCCTGTTGACACTCGTCTAAAACCATCCATGTGTCTGCCTCTGACAATATAGCTTTTAAGAGCCAAAAAATATCTATTATGTCATAAAATATAACCATATTTTCTTCTAAGGTGAACTAATTGGCTAGAACTGCAAAATAAAAGAGAGTAAGGTTATAGTACCACAGTAATCCTGTGGTATTATCCTATTGATACTGACACTATCAACAAATTGCATTATTTCTGAAACAGAGATATTTGTTGCATTTGGAACTTTATTTAAATCAATTTAAAAGAAACTTAAAAAGTTTTTAACGGCCGTGTTCTGCTTCCGCTAGTGGTGTGGTGTCGTCAGCATGCAGCTTCTGCTAACCATGCCCACTTGGAGCTGACCAGAAGGGGCAGAAAGCTAGCCTCGATGAGACCATCACAGTCACAGCGAGTTTTCAAATTGCACTTTCAGCTAATCGGTCTGGAGACTCTCCGTTAAAGAACATTTGGAGCAGTTCACCAAACAAGCGTCCAATCAGCATTGGCTTTGAAGGCGGGTTGAGGTGTGACGCGAGACGGCCGACAGTTCAGTCTAAAGAACTGTAAGCTGGCTTCAGCAGATGTAAACTAAGCGATTGGTGGCTGTCGAGCAAGTTTTATCGGAATTACAGAGTATTTCTTCACGCACTGAAAGAAGAGCAAAACACTGCTCTCTGAGGCTTTTCTGAGAGGAAAAAGATGTTTTTGCTCTCTTCTCCGACTTAATTCTTCTCAGAGGTTTGATCTATCAATTGGCTCCTCTTAGTCATCATCGCTCTGTTATTTACACTTCACTTATGCTTCGTTGATCTGATTGGTTTATTTGGCCCGTCTATCACCAGCATAGGCCAATCAGTTAACCAGTATTTTCCCCTTCCAAAAATTACTTCAGCGGAAGGTTTCCAGATGGATATGCGCGGAACAAATCCATCTGGTGGAGTCAAGTTAGTGAAAGCTGCACAGAACACAAATGCTACAGATGCTGTAATGGCCGGGTGGCTAATTTTCCATGCAGATTGTCCGTGCGTCAAACATCATGAGTCCTTTAAGACGACAGTTGCTGTACTGCGGACTCCATTCCTGCCCAGGTTTTGGTTTAGTCTAATTTGATTGTTTCTTTTTGACACGTTTGATTTTTCCACTTCCCCTTTAAACTGCTTATTTTAAGCTTTATTTGACAAACATTTAATTACTCAAGTGCTTATCCTTGTTTTTTGTCAAAACCATAGAGCCAGGGTTTAAAAATCTGCAATGGTACCTTCCAGTCTGTAGAATGAAAATGACCCTGCAAGACATCTTTAGCCTCAAGAAATAATTTTTTCACTTTACTCATCACTACAAGCTTACTCGGCTTTAAAATCCTAGCAAGGAAAAATAAAGAGTTGCTATTTGACACTATGAGTTCTTATGTTAGAGGTTCATAGGTCCTGACAAACTATTGAAATAAATCTAGCAGGAAAAAAATTATCAGATATATCCACGAATGCACAGTGGTGTGTTGCCTGCAGCTTAGCAACAACTGAGTAAAACGTGAATAACAATTAGACAATAACCCAGAGTTCACCCGACCAACTCCCGTCTATACTGTCATCTGTCACAAATTGTGCCATGTGACAATCCACAATGGACGCATGAAGAATCTGTTCACTAATCTACAGTAGAGGCAGATGGGTTGTCACCCGCAGGATCATGAATACATGCATTCAACCAAACTTGTATCTGTTTCCGCTGCATGGACAGATAATTCAAAAACCACGATTTAAATGGATACAAGGAGCCCTAAGCTGAATCTCATTTCATTGGGTGTTCTGAATTAATCTCACCTCGATGCAACTCTTCCCTCCCCGTGTCACAACTGGCAGCTGAACAGTTTAATTGACATTCACTGTCTTGCTCTGTCTTGTACATTTGTAATCAGGGCTCGTCATCGAAGCGTAAACGAAATGCTTACAATGCGTTTACTGCTACATCAATTTAAAGGAGAAGCAGCTAATTAGCTTTTAGTGGCTTAATGACTGTTGGCTTTTGTTTCTGCATTTTCTATCAGGGATTCAGTGAGGCAGCATAACGAAACCCCATCTTAGCTAAACTGTATTTTTACATTTTTAAGTTTTATCATTAAGTTTTATTAGTAGATTAAAAAACACAAAATAAAATGAAAAAAAACACAGTTATACTAACGAAAAAAACTGCACCCAAATCTCCTGGATATGTCTCCAAATATTAAAATCTCTGGATTATAAAGACGACTCTTCATTTGGGATTAATTTAGCTACAAATTCCAACTCAAGATGCTTTGAATGCATCTGTTGCATTAGACAAAAAGCCTTGGATGATTCTCCAAAAACACCATCGGCACTGAATTATTACACTGCTTTTGAGAAAGATGATGGATGCAGAGTATTTTTGAAGGTTTCAATTCTGTTAATAATTTGCCTTCAAGTAAACAGAGTCTAAAATGAAAATGTTGCACCTTTGCGTTCACAGGCTTCATGTGTAAATGAGTCACAGTATAAATAAAGCTGTTTGGTTAAGGCTTTAGAGGTTTGTTAGAGAACACTGGAGAACAAACAGACTAAAGACTAGGTGTTCAGCAGCAAGGTCATAAATTAAGGTTTGGTGAAACTTAAATCAGAGTTAGGCTATAAAACATTTGTCATCTCATCCTCTGAAAGTGCAAAACATATCTACAAATATACCAAAACATGGATAAATTGTCTGGCTATGTAAGGATGTTATGAATTAGAAGAACAGGGAAAAGGCTCTTAAATTGGATGAGCTGCAGATCTCCACAGCTCAGTTACCATAATCTGTCGGCAGGAGACCTTTTAGTTGGGAAAAGAATCTGGTTGCAGCTTATATTATGGTTTGGAATGGCTTTCTTATGCTGCGTTCACACATCATCAAAAGAGCATCCAACTCCTAAACTTGGACGCTTGTGCAATTTGAGGTCAGACGCTTTGAATGCTTGATACCCTGGCTGTCGAGCTGCTCTGTTGTTTCGTTGCATCTAAAGAGCAGCTTGGCTTTATTTGCTTTGACGAATTGGGAAAAAAATGTTTTAAAGGTTCTTTTCTCAACAAATCCACCTCAAAATGTCATCTGTGTAGTAATTTTATCAGGATATGTTCCTAATTAAATAATTAGTTCTGTTTGGGGCAGGAGGCCCCTACAGCAGACCGGCGGGTGACAGCGCTGGACTTCCCCAGTGAAAGCTCTCTGAAGCCCAGTGCTGTTGGGGATTTCCCGCTACCATTCATAGCAGCTGAAAGTGAATATAAAGTCTTTTTCATATTTGTGGTAAAAACTGTAAGTACCAGAACTGTAGGTACTAAATATTTTGGTAATTATATCAATAAGTGCCAAAAATATTTGGTACTCATTGGTATATATATATACCTATTATTTTTTTAGCTGGCAGGTTTTAACATTTTTAGTTAATATATATCCTTTATAAACTGTTTCACCACAGTTCAATAAGAAAATGTTTTAGTGGAGCAACAATGATCAGAACTCTCTCAAAAAATTATTTCTCCTGCCTTTTTAAAACCTGTGTTTAACACCTTTTATAAATATAAATTTTTCATATACTGACAGCTCTGCAGAAGGGATCACAGCTAGCATGTAGTATCTCCCAGAAAACTCTAGTTTGTGCTCTTCTGATTGGTTAAACTTCTACGGCAAGGCGCAAAAGTAAAGATTTCCGAACTCCGGCGTTGGATTATACGATGCCACAAAGCTCGGAGGGCCTCTTGATGCTGCTGGACGATGCATGTAAATCAGATGCTCTCTACTGCCCAAAATGCAGTAACAGGGAAGCAGTAGATCAGCTTAGATTAATGTAAAAGGAGAAAAACCCTATAGGAGGCTGCAGAAGACGAGATGTAGACAGATGTTGACCTTCTAGCAGGGCAGAGGCTTTAAACATACACAGAAAATGTAGATGGTGTTAGGTTTTATTCAATGAGTGATTATAAATTAATGTGTTTATATGGAAGCATTGATGCTCCTCCTGTCTCATGATCCCAGTCAGGAGACCATCCTGCTGCTGTCGTCTGATGGGCATTTGTGCTGTGAACTGATCAGTGTTCTGTCAAGGCCCAATACTCTGTTTGTAACCATGTGTCATGTTCTGCTAATAAAATGCTCTGCGGAGGAGGACCAGAGGGAGACAGTGCGTTTGAGTCTGGGGTTCAACTGTCTCTCCTCCTTGTATCCATAATTGTGTATTTCAGTTCTTCTTTTGCAAAAACCTACATTTTATGAACCCGACAGATGGAAACAAATTCAAGTGACTCTGTGGCAAGACCTGAAAAAGACCATTTTGTCATATGTGACTGAACTTAAGGTGTTTTATAAATGAAAATGAGTGTTAAGCCAGTAAAGAAACAGACAAAAAACTTGCAGGAATAATTGCTGCTAAGGGTTTCATTTAGAAAAAAAAAAAAAAAAAAAAAAAATGAAAACACATTCCATTCATATACCAGGTTGAGGAGTATGGATGAATTATCAAGGCTTTCTACTGCTCAGCTTAGTCATTACTTCAATCTTCGTGTTCTCTGAAGATACATGAAATTATCGTCAGACAAACTGTACAACTTCAAGCCTACACTGCAAAAACAATCCAGAAATAAGTAAAAATGACCCTAAATTAAGTATATTTAGCCTGAATTTGAGGAATTAAATAAGATGATTTGCCCAATGGAATGAGGTATTTTTCACTCTTAAAATAAGATAGTTAGATAATATTTAGTTGAAATAAGACCATAAAATAGTTTTTTCTTATTTTTAAAAGTGTCTTGTTCCATTGGCAAAGTGTCTTACTTACCTCCTCAAATCAAGGAAAAACACACTTATTTTAAGAAAAAATAACTTATTGAGATTTCTGTTTTTTTGCAGTGTAAGTAATTTACACAAACAAACACAGTCGGCCGGACAGAAATGTAGCAGCATCCATCACTCTCTGAACCGGTTCTCTGCTGCCAAACAATCTACCTTCACTCACCTCAGAGAACATGGGCAGTTTTTTGGCAAAATCAACCACGCGAGTGATGGCAGGGGTGATGATCTTGGTGAACTCGCTGAAGGCTTCAAGATCCACTTTGTCGCCGTCTGACGTTGGGGCAACCGGAGACTGGCCAATTTTCTCTGGCTGCATCAGGTGAAAAAAAACAACGATTAGGAAATGGTGTAAAAAAAAATAAAAAAATCCGTCAGAAATCTGTGCAGCTTTAGAATATCTATTAAGACCTCCCTTAGAATTACCAAAACCCTTAAACATAAGCTCTAAAAACCTATTGCAGTGTTCTTTTTTTATTTTTGCATTCTTAAGTGAACTATTTTTATAAAGCCTCAAAATTTAAATCTAGATAAGTCATTTTTTCTTAAAATAAGTGCATTTGTTCTTGAATTGAGGAGGTAAAAGAGAAATTTTACCAATGGAACAAGACAATTTACACTTAAAATAAGAAAACACAATTGGGTTGTCTTATTTCAAGTGCATATTATCTAATTATCTTATTTTAAGACTAAAATTACTCATTCCATTGGCAAACTATCTAATTTACCTGCTCAAATTAAGGGTGAATACACTTAATTTAAGAAATTTTTACTTATTTCTAGATCGTTTTTGCACTGATCTTTTGGTTGGAGATCTAGAGATAATAAAACATAGTTTGTAGTAAAGACTGTCACACAGAATCCCATCCAGTTTGAAACAGGATGACTAAGAAAGTACTGTGATTATCAATAGAGGCTGAGAAGTTTCAGATTTTAATTGAAAACTTTAATAAAAACACTGAATTATTTGTCATTTCCATTGTGCACTATTTTAGTCGCATAAAATAACGATGAAATGCATTGAAGTTTTTGGTTCTAATGTGAGGATTGTGGATATTAAAACGTTCACATTTAGATATCTCAACAAATGAAATGTGATAATGTAAAATACGGTTTCATACCTCTAGAGAATAAAGTATGTGCAAAGCTAAAGTTATTTTTTTTTGCAGTTGAGCTTCAGCAAGGTTAAGAATAATCACCTTAAACTGCAAGTCATCAATCATAAAACTTGGACCAACAACTGCCATAAGATTGTTCATGTAAAGCTTAAATTATTGCAATAATAACTTTGATAGATGCAACTCTAGATTAAAAAAACAAGCATAGCATTTGTAGGTGGTCAGGGTAGTTTGTATATATAAAAAAAATAAAAGCTTTTGAGGAGAAGTAGGAGAATCATCTGAGGGTTTTACACACTTAATTTGATACACTTATTCCACAAATATTGTATTTAACACTTTATGTTGGAATGGCTTTTGTTTGCATTGAGTTCATCTATGGCAAAATGTGATTAGAAAAGTCTAGAGAACTTAAGAAAACAACAAAATCTAGGGAAAAGTTCTTAAAGTGAACTCAGCAGATTATCTAGATTAATGCAGAGTCTAATTCTGGAAATTGATGAGGATAAATTAGGTTATCGAATCAGCCTAATTTTCTAAAATGACCTGAACATCGATAAATGTAGCAAGAGTCATGGAAGAATGTCTCTGAAAACATTGTAGCTCTGTGCTCTGCTTGACCTTTTGAATAAAAACAAATCAGTTTTGGTTGATCTAAGAGCTGGATTAGTCTAATTGACTGATTATAAGGGCTTATTGCTGGCTCCTTTTTTTTTTTATTTAATGTGTGAAACCTGAGTTTTCAACAACAAAGGGTAGCTGGCTCCAGAGTTTGCATGGATTAACTGTGGAAAAGTTTGACACTTTTCCACACTTCTTTGTAATGTGGACTATATTTACAATCATCATCTGAGTAAGGAAAGACAGAAGAAAGAATACATGGATGAAAATATAAAGAAACAAAAGAAGGAATAAGGACAAAGGTGGAACAAAATAAACTGAGGAAAGAAAAACAGATAAAATTAAGGAAGTCAGACAGGGGAAAAAAATGAGGGAAAGAAATTAGAAGAAAGAAAGCATGATAAGAGAAAGAACACCAAGAATGTAAGAAAGTAAATGCACAGATGAAATAAAAAGAAAAAGGGTGAAAACAAGGAAAGAATGAATGAAAGAACAAGGATAAAAAAGGAAGGGCAGGAGACGGGTGAGGAAGAACAAGAAAAGGTAGTGAAAAAGAATAAAAATAATGGACATAAAGATGGACAGGAAGGCAGGTAAGAAAGAAAAAATAAAAAAAGTCAAAAAAAAAAAAAAAAGTAAGAAAGAAAAAATAAAAAAAGGAAAAATAAAACATCGAAGAACAAAAAGAGAAGATAGAAAAAAGAGGATAGGAGAAGAGAGGGAGGGAAGGAAGGATATTTCCCAGCTCACCAACAGGTGGCATGATTTAGTGCAGCTTAAGACAATAAATTAAAATTTCCATTTATTAAAAGAGGCACTGACCAATGATGATGTGTGGCTTCATAAACGGTTGAATAATTACCGACTGCAGAAGATGAAAGAAAAGAGCTTTAGGTAGAGATGCCTGAGGAAGGATTTTAGAAGAATCAGGAAAGTGTGCAGGACACGGCGTCTTAAGGTCTGTAAAAATGTTGTTAAATAGAAGTGAAACGTTTCATTAGATAAAGCAGGCTAAACAGGCTGCCGTAGCACCCAAAGGCTTCTAACCTAAATAACCAGCAAGGCTCTGCAGCCTCCACTTCTCACACAGTGAGACAGCTGGTCAGAACGCTCTCTATGGTGCTTCTGGAGAAGGTGGTGAGGATGGGTGGGAGCAGGAGGGCTCTCTTATCCTCCGCAGGATGTAAAATACACATTGTGACCAGTGAGGTGGTGTTTACACTCCAGGTGAGGTTTTCTGTGATGTGCACCCCCATATAGACCTATAGACCACCTCTATATCTGATGGTGTCAGTTCACCAATCATGGTGTGATTGGTGAACCAGGGGGCGCAGTTGTGTGTCAGGACATAGACTTGAGGGGAGCCTATGCTTAGGTTGAAGACATCAGAGGTGTTCTGTCCAACTCGGACTGTGAGGAAGTCTAACAGCCAATTGCATAGGGGTGTATTGAAGCCCGGCTGTTCCAGTTTGCCTATCAGATGCAGTGGGATGATGCTGTCAAAGCTGAGCAGTGTATCAGACATCGTTGAAGTAATTTTTCTGAGTGAAAACTTTGTTTTCTAGAGAATTACAGACTGGAAGATATTAAAGGATCTCAGGGCGACATTAACGGTGAGTTTCCCTTTACTCTGCGAATCAGAAGGTAATCCCAGATTCATGTGTAGATAAGAAAGACAAACCTTTAGCGTTTAAGGCAAACAACTAAACAACCAAAGGATGTTGAAGAGTAAATTATACCAGGGCTTACTTATCATACAGTAAGCCCTGTATACTTACTCTATACTAGTAGAAAACAGTAAAAACTCTGGCTTTATACCTCATATATAGTCATACATTTTTTTGGATTCGTGTTTCCTGATTATGTGGATGTTTGTACTTTTTTAAGATAACGTATAATAATGTATCAGTTAGAGCCAAAAAAAAAAAAAAAAAAATGTAAAATTTATTCAACATATCTGGCATAAGGGTAATTTTTTTTCTTGGAACTTGGAGCTGGAATTAAAAAGTGTTTTTTATTATTGAACCTGAGTTGAAGTAGAACCAGATGTCCGCTGTTTTTTTAATGGGATCTTCTGCTCGATGCACAGATTGAACAGATTCTGATGAAAACACTTCACTATTTGGAAAATGCTTCCTTGACCATCAGTTTTAAATTTATAAGTTTAAAACCAATGAAAAGCGGGAGATTTATGTCTGCTGAAGGTTTATGGGGAGGATTCATATTTCACTTTGGTCAGATGGCGTGTACAAACACCAAAACCTTTAACTAAAAAACTATTTTGAGATCTTCAATTATATAAATGTTCATTATTTCATAAAAAAAAGAGGATGTTTTAGTAGGATGTTAAATCTACTGTAAAAAGAATAGCTTCTGAATCTGAACTGCAACGCTTACATCCACATTGATGCTGTTGGCGGGGTGAAACACCAACGTGAAAATTTATTGAATTCCTAATTTAAAAAAAAAATGTTATTTCAAAATTCCTGCAAAAAGCTAACTTTGATAACTTGGCATATATAGAGCAAAAGGCCTTCTGAAAAACTCTGCTTTTGTTGTACCTGGGGAGCTGTGCTGTTTCTGGGCTCTTAACCAAATGTAATTGTGTTAATGGTTTAGAAGATTAATGTATCCTGCTTCCCCATGAATCTCAGCATATGTCATTGCTCTGCTTTCTGTAAACTCTCTCCTTATCTCTACTGAAGCAAATCCTGGGTTATGATCAGTCATGTCCAAGCTGGCAGGTGGGATGTCTAAAACGCAGATATTTCTCCTGCTTTCTATATCAACCATCCACCCTAGAAGTACCCCTCAAGATATATTTTGCTAGGATTTTATGTGTTACACTGATGCAAATTACATCATAATTATCCATAGAAACTATCTAAATATTATATTCCAGTGGTGTTTCATTTTATATCAACTTACTTGATTCTGCATTAATTTATTTGGTTGAAATACACCTCGTTGAAGGTGTCTGAGTCAAGGGGACTGAACCTTAATTCACTGCAGACTTTCAGAATTTAATTGGTGCATCTCTGACACTAAAAGACAGAAGGTTTGGGAACATTTCAACAGCTCAGGATTCTTTAGAGCTGCTCTCAGTAAGGCAGCTCCTAATTTCCATCTCGCGTCAGAGAATGTTCACTTCCACAGGTGTTAGAAAACGCACAGAGAATTCAAGCAGTCTGGAGGCAGAATTAGGGAATTCATGCAGTACCTATGGAGTCATACTTGACACGTTAAAAGCAAATGGATTATGTGCCGTGTGAATTCAGAGTGCAAATGTGAGTTAGGAACGACAGCAGGGCTGGCTTGATTTGTCATTACCTCCCGACACGGAAAGTTTCCTTCTTGTATCTAAATCTCCTTTACATGAGGAGTGTGCACCCGGGTTTAAGCGTTTTTCCTCTCCACTGTCGCTGCAAGCATGCTTAGTGTGAGGGGATTGTATTTGAGTCAATGAGTCGATGCAATCAACTGGTTTTCCTTAGATAGAAAACTTTCTATCAATTTGACTGGATGATCTGGTTGAACTGTAAAAAGCCTTGAGATGACATGTGTTGTGAATTGGGACTATATAAATAAACTGAATTTAATTTATATTTACAAACAACTGCATAAATTGCATTCTGCATTGGTTTTGCTATTAAACAGTGTAAACAATCCCAAAATGGATTCATGATTGTCTCATGTTTATACTTTAGCTTGTTTTATCAATGTAACATTGAAAAAATGTCGTCAGTTAAACAGATGGAAGAAATTTTGATATATATTAAGTCATTAATAATAATAATAATAATAATAATAACAAGTTCTTAGCATGAAAACTCTTCTCCTGCAGCACTCAGACTGATCCTGTAAGGTTTCCCTACCCTAAGAGCCAGACTAAAGAGCACATAGCAGGAACTGATCTTTAAAGCGGACTAAATATATATATATATTAATGAAATACATTTTTTTATTTTTGCAAGTCCTTACCAGGAATTTACGCTTCTGTTTCCACTGTGCGCCCTGAGCGTTGGTGTGCCGATGGGCCTCCGTCACCAGCCGGATCAGGTCCCATTCGTCCACAGTGGGCTCTGGACGGCTCTGCAAGGATTTCACCATCTCCTCCTTTTTGCGTTTCTCCCTGTTCTCCTCAATAAGGCGCCGTTTAGCCACCCGCTTTGAGTCGTCCAGCACCACTGGGTATGTAAAATGTTTCATATAATCATTATCCAAGTATCTTCTTATTTAAAACTAAATATTTCAACAGGAAGCATGTTTTATTCACCATAACTTGTGAATTAGACCATTAAGTGTTAATTTACAACCAAAGCCATGGTAAAGCATTCTACCCTTTATTTATTGTTAAAAATCCAATAGAAGAAATGTAAGTTTTTTTTTGTTGTGTGGCAAAATGAAAGCTCAGCACTTACAATCCATGGCCATTCCCACCGAGATGCACTTCTTAAAGCGGCACAGCTGGCACTGGTTGCGGGTGATCTTGTCGATGATGCAGCAGCCATCGTATTTGCAGGAGTAAGTGGGGTGGAGGTTCTTTTGAATGGTCCTACGAAAGAAACCCTGCAGGCATCGGGATAAAAGCGCAGAAAAACACAAGAGAGAGAGATGAATGAATGCTTCAGGCAGAGTGACAGTCGGTGACACGGAAGGGGTCGCCTGGTGGGAAACGGAGCAGTTAGAAATGAAAGTGATGGAGGAATAAAAAAAAAAAGACGAGGTAACACGATCGTGTCAGTCTGCAGCTGCAGTGAAGAGGAACAATCCGTCCTCCTGCAGCTTTTTGGTGAAACGCTAAACCACCGTTTGGTGCAAAGACCTTAAATCCTTTTTTTTTTTCATTCAGCTTCGGATATTAAATGACTTTCCTATGATCGTTAACATGATGCATATCAGCCATTATTTCCGGCTTTCTAAAGGTTTCTTAAGGTTTAGTTTAATTGATTTCTTCTCATTATAAACAACATCAGAAATTCACCCCAAGACAGAATAATAAATACACTATTTAAATGTTTAAAGCACCTTATAATTACTGCATTTTCCCACCGAGAAAAGCCTGATCCAATGACATGAAACTAAAGGAATAAGATATCTGCTGCTGCAGCAGGCGGCTATGCTTGCGTATGCATACCTTGCAGCCTTCACAGGTAATGCAGCGGTAGTGGTAACCTGTGGCTTTGTCGCCACACACCACACATGGCTCATCCTTTTCGAGGTAGCTGGGAATGTACCCTGAAATCAGAACAAACACAAGCATGAGGATATGGAGAAAATATTTTTATGGCAACAGGCATGCAGTCCAGAAGCATGTCCTTTATTGCAGCCTGCATATCACTGCAGGGAAATGGTTGATTAAACTGGGAGCAGCATTTTCATCAAGGGTCTCATCTTTTTGGGCTTATTATTCAAACGCTTTCATTCCTTTATTTCAATATTAAATAATAATGAAAAGATTCATATAAATTTACTTCTGCAGTGGGCATGCCTGGAATGTAGAGGCTTCAAAAGCAGAATCAGGGAAGATGGAGGGAAGGAAAAAATGAAGCCAGAGAAATAGGATGGAATAGAGATAGAGACACAAAGGAAGGGGAGGAAGGATTAAAGGACGGGCAACAGAAAACATGGAAGTTTAGAGAGGAAGGACACAAAGCAGAGACAGAGGAACTGCAACATGGAAGAAAAGGAAGAAAAAAAAAGATTCAGACTCAGATTTTTTAGCTTCATGCCCAACACTGGTTTAACTTCACTCTAAAGGGCATAAGCATCGTTAGAAAAGGGTCCTTTGCATCGTTTTGCTCTTTATAGGGCCTTTGCATATGGATAACATAAATCACCTGCTCCGGCCTCATTATTTGGATTTGGTGTAAATGCACCATAAAAAAGGGAGGTAGGATAAGGAAAGGAAGGGAGGCTGGTAGAAAAGGAGAAAGAACAGAAGAAAATGGACAAGAAAAAATGAAAATTGAGTCAGAATCACACACAGCAAAGAAGAACAGACAAGTGTGACACCAGGATGGAAAGACAGAAAGAAGAGAGGACACAAAAAAGATATGAGGGCAGCATGGAGGGACAGAAAGAAGGAAGGAATGTCAAAACATTCAGAGAAAAGAATGCAGGAAATAAAGTGTAGAAACATAAATATTTTCCATACTCATTAACATTCAAAGGAATAAACTTAAAAACATGATTAGCCTTCATTTTCTACTCTCCCCCATGCTGAACAACACTCTGGAGTACTTTTGATATCTCAAATACATCTGGAAATCTGGGCTTCTTGGCGTGTCAATATTCCTCCATACTGCTTTCGTCCAATGTGACCCAAGTGTCTGTGGTGGGTGGCGTCCATAATTTACTTTCGAAGCAGTCATTTAGAGATGTTTTAGAGCATAAAGTAGTAGTGTATAGTTTCCTAAAAGCGTTCGGCTCCACTTGTGGCCATCGACCCGACGGGCATAAACCAGCATTCAGCTAAAGCAAAAGAACTCATGCTTTCTTCCCTCAACACTGAAGTCCTCGAACATTTTCTTTCGTTATTTCTTTCTTTGCACGGGTGAAAAGCAGCACATTTCTTCTAGCTACTACGGCTTGCATTATTGAGCAGACACTGAATGCGCACACTTTTTCCGTGGCGTAATGAACTGGCGCTTTCAGGAAATCCTATACACTACTGTTTATGCTCTAAAACATTCTAAATGGCTTTGTTTGGTAAATTCTGGATGCTACCCACTCAGGACACTTGGAATACATTGGGCCGAGCAGTATGGAGGAATATTGACATGTTTTTGTGGACTTTTTATGGACCTTTCTGCCTCGGGCACCATAGATCTCCATTATTTGAATGTCAGCAGACAGCAGAAGCCTCCCAGATCTCAGATGCATTTGAGATATCAAAAAGTACTCCCAGAGTGTTGTTCAGCATGGGGGTGAGTAGAAAATAAGGCTAATCATGTTTTGGGTGTGCTATTCCTTTAAAACACATAAAATCCTACTTCCTCCATTAAAGGAACCCAAATTACTATGATTTTAAATCTATTTCTAATTTAGCTTCCAGTACTTTAAATAAGTACTTTCAAAATCTCTCTAATGAGTTTAATCTGATGTGAGCTACATGGAACAAGTTTCACTTATTTTTAGAGCATAGAATACGGCTTTGTTTAGGAACAGAACGGCTTGTTCTCCTCTTATACCGCCTCTTAGACCTGGGAGAGTTTCAAAGTTTGCCCAGAGACACAGGAAACAGCAGATTTTCAGACATTTCATGTGCCGTATACGTGGCTGAACAGCAGGGAGGGGAGGAGATGGTCCACTGCAAGTTGCAAATAAATTCAGCGTGGGTGTCCGGGGAACAAACATACACAAACTGGACAACAGAGGCATCAATTTTCAGCTCATGTACTGCAACTGCTTAGACAGTTTTTCAGTTTTACGTTTCTTTTTTGGTGCATACTACACAGCATTGAGCGACAGACTTCTTTTACAGTACGATAACTCCAAACATGGGGCAGGGGGGGGTTACAGTGCTGCAGCAGACCGTTGGGCCCCTGCAGAGTCTCAGATTACATCCAGACAGAAAAAGTGGAGAACCTAAACCCACTAATAAAAACCTGAGATTCTTGCATCATCTAAGATTTCTTGCATACCTGACAAACTACAACTGCAGGAAGGAGGATGAGTGAGGTTATACTGGGTCAGAAAGTGACCCAGTTCTTTAAATTATTTAAACAGATTATCCAAAAAGAGCCTCTATGTCTTATCCTCGGTGGATACAGGATGAACCCAGCTGTGTTTGAGTTCGCATCGGGGCGTGGGGAGAGCTGTGACTGGCAGTGTCAGTTGGGCTCTGCTTTTTGGCTTGGATACAGAATTTAGACGAGGAAGAGGAGGAAAAGGATGTGGAAGGAGGAGCAGTGGAAGAAGAGGATGGTGGGAAAGAGAGGCAAGAGCCAAGGAGGCACAAGCCACAAGCCACAACTATGGTTACAGTAACTCCAAGCTGGCGCAGGATTGGAATAGTTCAGATTTGCTGGGAAAAAACACAGAACTGAAGAAGGAAAAGTGCTTAAGGAAATAAAAAATCGAAGAAAAACATGAGAGAAATATCAGTTCTGCAGCCTTGGAGGGCCAAGCAGCAGAACCAGCCCCATTCCAGTGCTACTCTCATTGGGAAGCCAAGCCCAAAATCAATACCGCTGCAGTTCTCTGGATCGGTGCAGAACAGGAAACTCAGCGAGACCCAAAGGGGTCCCTGCAGAAGCGGCAAAGCCCAGATAAATATTCCGTCTTCGCAAGTTTCCCGCCAGAACAGCTGCTCTCTTTGTTTGGATCAGAACAGAATGGATCAGGTTTCTGATGGAGTCTCAGGGTTCTTTCTCTAAAACCCTGACATGACAAGAGTGCAGGAGGGGTGACATATGAGACTGTAAACACTGTGGACATTAGGGGATAATCCTGCCTATACACACTAATCCCCTGCTGCTGTTATGAGCTACACAATGAAACTTTAATACCATAATATGCGATTACCTGTGCTTGCAATGTTAAAAATTAAAAGGGTTCATCATTTCAAAGGGTGATTTTGCTTTTATCACTTCAAAGAGCTTCTTCTGTTACACTCATGTTAAAACCTACAGATATTTAAGCATCTGTTTGATCCATAATCTGGACATGGAAAGAATTCAGGGTTTCTAATTTTAGGTAAACATCACAATACTAGTAGTAAGCATGACTTCAACCTCAATTCCAAACTTTTCTCTTTTATTTACTTTACATTATGTCTCCCACAATTCTTTAAGTAGCTAATTTCTTTTTATTTCAACTTTTATTGTCATTAAACTGTTACAAGTACAGAGCAGCAAAATGAACTCTCTGCATTTAACCCATCCCCTTGGGGAGCAGTGGGCTGCCATTGTGCGGCGCCTGGGGAGCAGTGTGGGGTTTAGGATCTTGAGGAATGAGCTGCCAGTGTGGGTCCTTAGATAAGACCCTTCACCCTAATGTCTGCTTTAGCGGGAGTGGCTGACCTGAGTGCTTAGGGCATAAGAGCTTAGAATCCAGAGGTTCGAGTTCAAGCTCCACTCCCACAGATTGCTAGCCTGGCGTAGTCCGACTCAATTCCAAGTCAGGGAATATGAGTCTGATACTGCTCCCATAGAGCTGTGATTATGGGGGCGTGTTTTGAGCGAACCAGGAAAAAAAGGGAAATGCCTCTGCACTCACCTCTGCACTCAATTGGATAGACCTACAACCAATAAGAGCAGCGGAGTCGCATTGACGTGGACGTATGTTAAGCGAGGCATAGTTATTTGTCCACAAAAGTCCAAAGCGTGCAGTTTCCACGCCTAGAATAAGAAGATGAGACTTGATAAGCGTTTCTCTGTTCCTCTTTTAAAATTAATTTGCTGTCGATATCTTCTAGAATAGACCTAATAGCAAGAATCTACTCACCCAAAACTCTCCAGCGTGCAGCCATTATTGTTGTCACCCAAGCGGCTTTGGTCGCGTGGTTGTCGCGTTACTCTTGATCATGCAATGTCCATCATCATTATAAAGCCACTCCCTGACAATTTGATTGGATGATAAGCCTGACAGTGGGCTTTAATGCATACTCGCGCTACTATGGACAAGAAGCCAGAGCCAGGAACTTCCCGAACTCAAGCCTTGTGGGCGGGACTAAGTTGGGAATGGCACCCAACTATGGGTGGTGCTAACCTGGCTCCGCCAGATGGATTTGCTCCACATATCCATCTGGAAACCTTCCATAGAAGCGGTAATTTGGGAAGAGTGGGGCTTAAAAATAGCTAGTTAGTTAGATTGGCCTATGTTGGTATAGACGGCCAAATAAACCAATCAGATCAACGAAGCATATGACTTACTAACAGAGCGGCGACGACTAAGAGGAGCCAATTGATAGATCAAACTCTGGTGAACCAGTCGGGAGAAGAGCAAAACATCTTTTCCTGAGAAAAAGCCTCCAGAGCAGTGTTTTTGCTCTTCTTTTTTCAGTGAAGAAATACTCTGTAATTCCCATAAACTTGCTCGGGATAGCCACGCCAACGCTTAGTTTCATCGGGCTGAAGCCGCCATGTTTCTTAGGATTGAACTGTGGCGCTTCGTTGCGTCACACCTCAACCCGCCTCAAAGCCACAACGCTGATTGGACGTTTGTTTGGTGAACGGCTCCAAATTTTCTTTAATGGAGAGTCTCCAGACTGATTAGCGAGTGAAACCTTGAAAGCTCGCGAGATCAGAATGGTCTCACGAGGCTAACAGATTGCCACTCTGGCTCTCTGAGCAAGACCCTTAAGCCACACTGCTCCCTGGGTGCCGCACAGTGGCAGCCCACTGCTCCCCAAGAGGATGGGTTAAATGCAGAGAGATTTAAGTGTCACTTTTATTCTGTTTAAATATTTCTGTTGGCTCTATACTTCTGGAGTGTAAGAAACCCTACAATGTCCATCTATTTCTAGAAATATGTTTAAAACCCTGAGTTGGATGAAGATGATTACGAGGTGACGATGGGGTTCCGTATATTTGCTTTTACCGTATTTTCTGCACTATAAAGCTCACCTGAAAGCCTTAAATTTTCTCAAAAACCGACAGTGCGCATTTAGTCCATTGCACCCTATCTATAGATCAAGATTAAGTTTCAACAGGTCTAGCAACTACAGGGAGCAGCCGCCGAGTTAATTTTCTCCCGTAGAAGTAGTGCGCTGTGCATGCTGGGGATTTTCATTTCCATTTGTGTGTGTTAAGGCCCCATAATGGCTCCTATCTAGAGACACCTGTGAGATGCAGAGTTTAAACTCAGTTTAAACTCAATGCTATGCAATGAATACGGAAGAGGATTAGGGCCACTGGAAAAAAAGTTAATTGATTTTTATTTTTATTTCAGTTTAACATGGGAAAAAAAGTCAGAATTCTTACTTTTCTCTCGTACCGATCTTCTTAAATCTGCAATTTTGACTTTAATCTTAGAATTTCTGACTTTTAGAATTCTGACTTTTTCTCTGAATTCTGACTTTTTCTTAGAATTCTTGACTTTTTCTTGTAATTCTGACTTTTAATCTCAAAATTCTGACTTTAATCTCATTATTCTGACTTTTCTCCCAGAATTCTGACTTGATCTAGAATTCTTTAATCTCAGAATTCTGACTTTTTTCTCAGAATTTTGACTTTAATCTTAGAGAATTCGACTTTTTCTCAAAATTTGAGGGTACTGTCTTCGATTCCTAGAATTTACGCTTTTTACTCATAATTTCTGACTTTTAATCCCAGAATTCTGACTTTTTCTCAAAATTTCTGACTTTGATCCCAGAATACCCACTTTAATCTGCTTGAAATTCTGACTTTTTTCTCAGAATTCTGACTTTATCTCAGAATTCTGACTTTAATCTCTCCAGAATTCTGACTTTGATCTCAAACTCCAGAAAAACGTCTCAGAATACTGGCTTTAATCTCAGAATTTGCGGCTTTTGTCTCAGAATTCTGACAGCCTAACAAACAAGTTAGCATCAAGCCATGGCATGTCTGTTTTAGAGACTAGCTCTCTTACATTTAATGACCTTCTGCTCCTCTCTTAATGAGGGGACCCCTCTGTGCAGCGTAAAAAGTTGCCTAATTCCGTCATTTTCCACCAATGTGTCACTGGCCACCTCAAACAACTCCCATCTTTGTCAGTGAAGCTGAGTGCTCCACATCTCTTCCTTCATGGTGCCCATCTGCATTAAGATCCAAAATTCTGAAATTAAAAAGTCAGAATTCTGAGATTAAAGTCAAGAATTCTGAGAAAAAGTCAGAATTCTGATGTTAAAAACTGAAATAAAAATGTAAAAATCAGTTAACTTTTTTTTTTTCAGCTGACTAAATCCTCTTCCGTAAACTGGATGACAGAAGGCGAAAACAAATTCACCAAACAGGGAGGCAGCGTCGAGCGACATTCCTTCTACTATCTGCCGGCGGTTGGTAAATGCCTGGGGCTGAGGTATCAGCCTCAACTTCCAATGGTCTGAGCTTTCAGGGAAGGCAGGAATTGTCGCTGAACGGCACTTATATACTTGTATAAAGACAACAGCAGTGACATAAACTAAAAGCTGGGAATGTTGGATCCCTTAATGGCCCCAGCACGCTCAATTTGTGGACACTGAAGAGAGAAGATAGAGGGCTTTGTTGATAAGAAATGAACAGATAGATTAGAAAATCTATGGGCGAGGATTTATCCGAAGATCAATTTTAAGTGCACGTAATCCAGCTTCATAGAAGCACTGGAATTTTTCTAGTGAGGAGGCTGGAACGCCATGGTATGCGGGTGATTTAACAAGGCGTTAAAAGTAACTGGTGGCAGGTGTGAAGAAAACTGTTTGAGGCGCTATTTAAATGACGCGTGGTTTCTTGGCGTTTTGGTTTAACGGCAAAAGTAGTTTTGTAGTTTGTACAAACTACGGTGCATTAAAAAATTTAGAATCTGCCCCAAGTGACCCCCCAGCAAAAAAACTTTGGCAACCTTTATTCCCTAAGGTGGTATGTGGCTGAATATATGTGTGTATTAGCTGTGCGTATGTAATCCCCGCAGCATTGGCATGTTGCTCCACAAGCGCATGGGGAGAACCCGACCTCCGGACAGCACTTCTGAAAATATGAGGTAAGGAGATCCAGCTCTGCGCTGCAAGCCGTGCCGCTGGAATGACAGATGCAAAAAGTGCAATGTTGCAAAGAGGTTTTGTGATATCTGGTAATGCGTGGGTCACTCACTTGTGGCTGGCTCAAATCCATTCGGAGGTTACCCCCAACGAAACTCCAAAATGGCAATGCTGGATGGCGATAGCGATATGTTTTAAAGATGCGTTTCCTCCTTCACGTGCAAAATATTAACATAACGGTGAAAAATAAGTTCTCTCGTCATCCCTACAGCTTCATTTTACCGATGTCTCACAACTGGCGACAATAACAGCTGCCATGTGTGCGCCAATTACGCATAACAAACCATTTTGCACCTTCTTTTTTTTTTGAAAGCGTGTTAAATATAGAGAGTCCAGATACCGATTAGCAAAATTGCTTTCAGAGTTTGGAATAAATCACTTTGCTGATTAACTAATTTTTATATATATTTGCATGTTCTCCTTTCCTCCCACACAAGGCAGCACTTTTAGCGTTAATAGCATATATTGCATATTCATTGCAGAAAAAGTACTAAATGGATAGAGGCTATTTGCTTGCGCGTTTTAAAGACCAAATCCTTTTAGCACGCTGTTGATGAATCAGTTTGTACATTTTTTACAATATAATCAACCTGAAGAAGATTGATCATATTGTAAATAATATATTAATAAATTTTGACTTTTATCTAACTGTTTTATTGACATTCTCTTTAACACAGCTGTATCTAGAGGATGCATAACGCAACTCCAGCCACTGTTGTAGCATCTATTCTATGCGCCTTATAGAGCGGAAAAATACAGCATCTGAAGCATTGAATGCATTCAAACAACGACACAGAGCTAAAACTTTGAGTGCTGTTTAAGAGTTTCTGTGATCAAGGCCGATCATTTCATTTATTTGGAAATTAATTGTATTTCCCCATCCATAATGAGTTTTCGGGGGTTTGCTCTACGCATATTATCAGCAATCAGAATCAACCTATGGGCCAAGTTTGACTTTCATTTCCATCAGCATTAGTTAAACATGAAAAAACATAGAGGGACTTAAGGAAGGATAATGTAGTATGTATTTGTGTTTATGATGTAAAGAGAAAGGAGGCTCAAAATGGAGATAAATGGATTTTCTTTAACCAAATGTTTAAAAAAAATGTATTCATACAATAGACCAGTTGGAAAGGAATAAAAATCTAATTAGCTGCTTTATTTTCCCAAATCTGCACCTCTGCTCCTCCCACTGCATCTCTTTCACTGCGTCTCTCCTTGTTTGGTTTCTCAGTTCCACCAAAAAAACAGGGACAAACACAGATGCAGACAAAGCAAAGGGATTTAGTTTATCAATGCCAGATGCCAAAATGTTTTGTTATATTTCTCTAAAAAACATTATGTTCAAAATGCAGCCTTCAAATATCCAGCATCACCCTCTGCAGTCTCTCAGCAGCTTAGATCCAATGTGGGGAGATATTCCGTTTTCATTATGACATCTTAAAAAAAGTTAAATTATACAAGACTAAAATATTTAATTGTTAAAATGAACTGATTTCTGGACCTGGGCTTCTTTTATCCAATTAATTAAAGATCTGTTAACCTAGAAACAGATTCACTGCAGGTGAGACATGCGTTTCTCTGCTGGGACATTTCAGACTTGTTTTATATATAATCCAATGTTTTAATTTTAAACTAAACTACTCACCAGTCATACTCTTCACGGAACATTGGCTGTTCTTCCTCTTCCTCTTGGGGCCATTGAGCCACCTGATGGATGATAGGGGAGACAGAAGAAAAACAGGATGGTTTCAATAAAAGCAAATAAATCATTTTGGATTTCTCCATGATTTTAGAGCAAGCAGCTTTAATCAATTTTCTGTTTAATAATGAGCAGGCACGGGAAAATTAAACACCATTATTTAATCACTTGCAAAACCTTCAATACAGGTTATGATGTCATAGTTTTCAGTATATTTTAGTCACTAAAATTGGTCCCACCACAGCTATGTACTCAGCCTGAGGTCTGGTTCTGACTTTTTGTTTAGCTGTTTTTAGTCTCCTCATTCAGTTTTTATTTTTCTGCTGTTTTGAGAATATTGTTCTGTTAATTATGGAGTTTGGACCAAGTGTCAGCAACATGACAGCAGCCCTCACTTAAGGACATTTTGGTAAATAGAGGAGTTTAAAGTCAGCTCTATGACTTCAATGCACCCAGGTCCTGCAAAACAACAAGCCCACATCAGCAACCTCCTACTGCTGTCCTTGGCTGCCTGTCGGGAATTTTGCTGCTGTGTTTTGATGTTTTGCATTTCTTTTTCCCCCCTAAATATTAGATATATCTGTACATAGGTTACTGTTTACATTTTTTTTTTTTTTATATCAAACTAAAAAAAGAGCCAATAAATATAGAGATCAATTTCAATTTCAATTTGATCTTTATTGTCATTGTCACCAAGAACAACGCAAATTTTTAAAAAGTGCTATCGATCGATCAGTGCATATGCTTAAAGCTACAGTGTGTAATTTTCAGCAACATCTAGCGTCCAGACTGCAGCAACATGGAACATGGAACATCTCCCCCACCGTTTCTCCCCCCCAACAGTACGGGCGAGCCACTGGGACAAATATGATCTTCCACGGCGTCCGCATCATCACCTACCTTCTCAAATGATGAGGTTTGTTTACATAGATAATTTTACAGATAGTATTTCATTAGTCTGTGTAGGGTATAGAATTCAGTTCATCTCTCTCAACTAGTTACTTTTGAGCGTAATGGGCGATCTCGCAATCAAGTAAGCTAGTTTGTTGGCTCTGCTGCGGTAGCGCCAAAAGATGTCTACCTCCATGGCTGCGAGACACGGCTCATATACTATAACTAAATCGCAGAATTCTAAGGCAAGACTAAATATTAAGGTTAGAGGCTGAGCTGGTAGATGATGATAAAATAACATGGTTATGTATAATATATTACATTTACTGACTGTATATCCCTGTAGGTATTACACACTGTAGCTTTAAAAACAAAATCACTGTCACCACCTTTTTATATACATAATATAAGAAATAAATAACAATAACATACAAAACAACTAATAAGAATAGTACATTCTCACACACATCGTCCATGATGATTAATGGTTATTTTTGGTCGCATTTAGTTTTGTTATTGCTGTCGGGTAAAAACTGGCGGTTGGTTCTTGGTTTAATTGGTCTGTATCGTCTGCCTGAAGGCAACAGTGTAAACATAGAATGTCCGGGATGAGAAGTGTCCTTTGTGATGTGTTGTGCCTTTTTTAGACTAAAGTTGCTAAGCTGGCAACAGTATCTAAACCTGGAAGTTAGAGGTCTAGCGCCCCTGGTGGATAAAAGTTACACACTCGCTTTCCCTTTACATTGATCCACTGTATATTTTTCATCTATATAAAAACGTAAACCATAATATCCAATGTATTAAAATAAATAAATAAATTATATTCATTAATGTAGATAATAAGTTTAGACAAAAAACTAAACTTGAATTATATTAGTTAAAATTAAGAGTGAAAGAAGAAGAATTTAATTGTTTGTGAATAAAATTTATATTTAACATGCAAAACAAACCTATTTTAAACATTTATGCAGAGATTATATATAAAAACATAAAAATATATTGATATATATGTTCTTATTATTATCATTCATTTAAATTTATCTCTCTCAAAACATATTCCTTTATTCATTTGCTGTATTAAATTCATGAACTAAAACAAAATCATAAACAGCATTCATGGTATCTAATATTCAACCTAAAACTGTTTACCTCTTATTTTATATATGGAAATACTACTAAATAATTTGGCTTTTTTTTTTTTTAGACTGAAGATATGTTTTTTTTTTTTTAATAGCAAAGGCAGTTTCTGGTTCAAATTAAAACGAGCTTCAATAATTTGGAGCTTATTAAGATGGAGGACTTGTTTTAATGTTTACAAATTATGCAAAAATTAAATGTATTCTATTATGAGTTCTCAGTGAGAAAGGACATAAGGGCCAAACAGCACCACCTGTCTGCATGCCTGACTCAGGAGCCCCCAGTGGGAAACCTATTTAATTGCTTGTTGAGTTGCTATAATTAAGCTCTAATATTACCTTAAACTGCCCTTTTACATGTTAGCCTTTAATTACAGCTTGGTCCTGCTTATGACTCCCTTTGTCCTTTTCAAAATCCATAACATTGTTTACTACGGGATTAAAAAAAGCTCTTAAAAGGATCCTGATTTATTCTGATTGTTGTGTTTGCACCATTTTAAAACTATCGTGTTGCTCCTTTGGTAATGCTTCCATCTTATTGGGATGTCGGATAAAGAGCCTTTAGAAGCTGTTAAGCAAAATGTCATTAACATCCACGATTCCTTGAAAAACATTTCACATTCTGTCAGTGTTGCAGGAAAACATCCAATGTAAATGTGCTGGATTTGAATCTCAAATACAGCTTTAAAGTCGTGCAGTTTTATCATAGAGAAAGGAAATTATTCATACTTGTTTTCCCAAATCAAATAAATATAAAAAAACTATCTGGTTTATGTAAAGCTAAGCCCTGAATCATTGCTATCCTTGGAAAATTCTGATTGGAAATAAAAAAATTTAAAGCAAGAGATTTGGTTTTTCTTATGTCAGGTTTCTGTTATAGTATTCATATTCTGTGTTCTTTGTTTTTTTCCAGTTACTGTCCTAGTCTGGGTTCTGTTATGTTTTCTTTTGAGTGTTTAGTTTTCTTTTCTCCATGTTTTATTGTCCTAGTCATTTAACATTGTGTTGTTATTTCCAGTCTTCCAGGTTTCTATTTATTGCTCTCTGCTGCCCTCTTGTGTTCTCCTTCTTCCCTAGCTCTTTCCCTCTTGTTCTGTGCACACCTGCTCCCAGTTTCCTCATAAGCCCCCTCTTTGTCTCTGTCTCCTTTAAAAGCCCTCTCTCTTCAGTTCCCTTTGCTGGGTCCTCGTCAAACACCGTCTAACATGCTCCAACTCCTTCTCTCTGTGCCTTCCTCGTTATGTTTGTGATTTCCCCTGATGTCCCCATGGTTTCTGGTACGTTAGACTTGTTTTAGTGTTTTTGATTTTTGGATTTTTGGACTTTTGGTTTCATGTTTGTTTGGACTTTGTTTTCCTTTTGGATTTTTTGGATAACCAGCCTCTGTTTTCTGTTAAGTCTTTATTAAATCCACAACAGATTCACCTCTGCCTCTCTGCCTCTGCTTTTGGGTCAGCACTCAATAACCAAATCCTGACATCTTATAAGTTCAAAATTAAATCCAAAAATCAGTGAAAGAGTTTTTTTTATTGCATTCAGCAAATAAACTCTTCCGATAATAACAGTCCATTTTTATGTATTTGGAGGAAATCTTTGTTTATAGGCTTTATAGGTCGGAAGGCCTCTTTGCTTTAACCCTAATCCTAATACAGCTTCTCTATTCTTCTACGTTTCTGGGTAAAACCCTTAAAACTTTAATGTTACCTGCAGTTCAAAGAAACGTGTTGGTAAAATTAAAATCTTTCTTGATTCCTATTCATTTCTAGAAGTCGCTCTTATCTGCATCTTTATCAGCTTTGGCCATTTCAAAACTAAATACTTTGTTAGGTTTCACTGCAAAACCGTCCAAGTTAAATCAAGCAGGATGGGAAGAGTCTGTGAATCATTTGTAGGTGTTTTTTTTTTATTTTATTTTTTAGGATTTAGGTCTGAACTTTGACTAGGCCTTTTAAAAAACACACTGATTTAAATGTGGTTATTGTTTTATATATTTTACATGCATCCTTCTCCAAAACACCAGAATTAGATAAATGGGCCTCTACACTGCTGAAAATGCAGTGAAGGAGTTATTTTATAGAAAGATGTATCAAAAAGCTGCAGGATGGTAGCTCTTGGCACCAGAAGATGGGTATCCCTGTGCTTCTCCAGCCTTTACTAGCCTCTAAAGGTTTTTTCGCCTTGTTTTCCGTGTATTTTTCTTCATAACCCTTCAAAACCTTGATAAATATGTTCAGTTTTGTAGCTATGAATGCTTTCCAAGGCACTATCTGTATTTTACTTCCAACTTTTAACTTGACAGCAGTGTTTTGTTTTCTTTGAGGTTGAAATTGTGGATAAAAGTTATGACAGCAAAGCAGACCTGGCAAAGTGTTGAATTTTCTGTGAATAATGGTAAAAAAACCTGAATCTGTTTAGGTGCTAGGGGCGACAACTACGGGTCTGTCAGCGGTGTGACAGCTCTGTCCTCCACTGTGACAGAATGTTTACGCCCTCAGAAACATCAGAAAGCCGATACTCTTTATTCTCCTTTCTGTCACTCTTACAACGGTGCATCGCTGCAGAAATTGTGCCACGTACAAAAAAAAAATAAAATAAAAAAAAAAGCGAATCAGAGCTGCCACATGCTGTGGTTTGGTCTATTTGCAAGCACACATCTGTTACATCACAGCACAACAGCCGGAGAACTGGCACCGGAATGATATGATTATAAAACGACAATACAAATCTCTGGCTCAGATAAAGCTCTTGCTGTAATCCTCTCTATTAAGGTCTGATTAAACCCACAACAGAACCATTAGAGCTAAAGAAAAGCTTTTCAGATACAGGAAACAGTTTTTAAAAAAGTGCCCCTTTGAAGAACAGAAGGAAAGGAAATGACATCTGATGGCTGCTGAACGCCTGCAAACAAAACTAACTCAGTTTGACAATAAAAACATCATGCATAATTGAATATTAAGAACAGCATTGTACTGTATGCTGCAGGGGCGTACCTCTGAAGGCATTCCGATCCTAGCACATTCAACAGCGAGAGCTACGCCCACATAAACACACTTTACACCCCAGCGCTTTGTAGCACGCATATAGGAACCAACAAATGATTGGTGTGGCTGTAATTTGTGCAAACCAAATGCAAACTCGCACAATTTCACAATGAGGCGCTCGAACCGGGAAAAGAAGCAAGAATATGAGCCAAAACAACTGCAAAGTCTTGACTCAAAGAACTGCTGAGTGAATGACACAGCAAGATTATAAAATATGCATTGCAGAGGAGGGTGCAGCTGTAAGCCCGGCGCTGCCTACATGCATCTCTCGCATGCAGCGCTATGTTTAGCCTGGTGACCCACTAAAGTGCACTTTGCCTCTCCATTCGTATTCCTCCAGTCTGATTCAATCTCAGTACAGTATCACCCCATCTTACGCTGACTGGAGCACAGCCAGATTCACTGCTGGTGACCCAAATAAGGGGCTGCCTTTTTTATTTTTTTGTTGTTGTTTTTTTTTTTATTGTTTTTTATTGATCTGTTTGACGGCTGTGCAGAAAAAGTATTTGCTTTTCTCAGAAAAAAAGATATATGATAACAACAGTACATCTAATTCTGACAGGTAATGTTTGACGAAAAAGAATCTAGACTGAACCCTTACAGATAAACAACAAAAGATATTTGGAAGGTTTCTAAAAAAAAATGGTCCACTATTGAATTTTTTTAAATTAAATGTATTATATCAGTGTTGGAAACTTGAATTAAAGTGAATAAAAAACCCAGAGGCTGAGGATGAGGACATTAAACAGTTTAGCTCATGATGAGAAAAGCCTAAGCAGCTTATAGGGTAAGAGAGTGTTTTCTTTTAGCTGTAGAGTCATCGTTTTCCTCTGCTGTCTTAGTCAAAAGAGAGTTTAACCCTTTATAAGGCAACTTACCATTTTTGATCAATTGCATATCTCCCCATCCCTCAGTGAGGTCTAGAAGCACAAGATCTACATCCAGCTATTCAGCAAAGATAATACTACATGGCTGTACATCTTATTTTGGCATTTGACCAATTAGATGAACCCTTGAATAATATTACCTATTGTAAATTAAGTTGTAAAAAAGTTGAACACTCAAAAAAAAAAAAAAAGGTAAAAAGCTAATTGAAAAGTAAAAAATTAGTCAATAAGTAAAAAATTTAAGTGCCAGTATCAGCATTAATGCCTCTTAAGGTTATGCTGCAACAAAGGGTTGTAGCACTTTTATTTTTCTTAATATATTCGTGCAAGTTGGCGTTTCTGGTTATTACATTGACATCAATTTTTTCCATCAAAATATCCATATTTTTTGTAATAATTACAAAGGTAATAAGTGCCCAATAAAGGGTTAATGTGACAGCATGTTAAAAAAAAAAAACTGCAAAATGACTTACAGTTTGTTGGTGTTTTACTTTGACATAAGGAAAGCAGGTTTGAAGCTATATTACTTTATGCAAATTAGACCTTCCTAAGTAAAAGCTAAACTGGCGGAGAGAGGAGAGAGACGTGCATTCACTCTATGGCTCCTTAATGAAAGGTGTTCTAGCAGCATTCGTTCAGAGCAATGGGAGAGGTGATGCCTGTGAACGGCAGAGGTGTTCTATCAGTCCGTTGTTAATAACAACTTGTTCTAAACCCAAAATAACAAAAGATCAGACAGCTTCAGCTTTGCATAACATAAGTCTTCTATACATAAATTGTATTTTAGTTGCCTAACCCACCATATAGACTTTTTCCAACTCTGTTTAATTCAATTCAATTCAGATTAATTATACAGCGCCAATTCACAACACATGTCATCCAAAGGTCCTTTACAATTTAACCAGATCATCCAGTCAAATTGATTCAAAGTTTTCTATCTAAACAAAACCAGCTGATTGTATTGACTTATTGACTCAAAGGCAATCCCCTCACACTAAGCATGCTTGTAGCGACAGTGGAGAGGAAAAACTCCCTTTAACAGGAAGAAACCTCCAGCAGAACCAGGGCTCAGTGTGAGCCGCCATCTGCTGAGGCCGACTGGGGTTCAAGGCTCCACACGCGGCCCCGTCCCGAAAACACACAGCCTTCCTCTTAAGTTACATTATGTCCATTCTGCTGCAGTGCAAAACCCACATGAGCTCCAAGGCGCATGTACAGTACATTAAAAGCCTGTGAGCAAAGGGGAAGGCAGGCCGAAGCTGATCCTCCCATGGATTTTAAAGAGGTTAAATCTTCTTCACTTTCGTTTTAAGGTGAAATAATCAGAGAAGCTATATCTGTTGCTTACATTTATGCATTTAATGATCAATCGAGCAACATCAATTTATGTAGCCCAGAAACTGCTCTAATGAGCCCAGTGGTTCATATACACACATTTATAAATATAGTCATAAATGCACTAATATTGAAAGGTTTTTAAACAAATAAAGTCATCTTAGTAAACTATTCTGAAAATCTGGATGCTGTGATCCTTCAATTTAACCTGGCAGTAGCCAGAGTGATCGCCCAATGGGCTGACAAGAGGCAAGGCAAGGCAAATTTATTTTGTATAGCACAATTCAGTACAAAGACAATGCAAAGTGCTTTACATGATTAAAATACAGGAAGATAAAACAGAGAATCAAAGCAAGTAGGAAAATAAATAAATACAAATAAAAAATGCAGAAACAATGCAAAAAGAATATTAAAAACAGTTGGATTAAAAGAAAACATGTCCACTTTTTAGGCAGACCTGTGAAAACACCGTTGCAGTAATCAATTCGACTAAAAATAAACGCATGGATTAGTTTTTCCAGATCATGCTGAGACATTAGTCCTTAATCCTGGAAATGTTCTTCAGGTGATAGAAAGCCGACCTTGTAATTGTCTTTAAATGCTTTTGGAGGTTCAAGTCTGAATCCAGCACTACACCTAGACTTCGGGCCTGATCAGTGGTTACTAGCTGAAGCGACTGAAGCTGTGTGCTAACTTTAGATCTCTCCTCTATTGGTCCAAAGATTATTACTTCAGTTTTGTTTTTATTCAGTTGAAGAAAATTATGGCACATCCAGGCATTGATTTCTTCTAAGCATTTCCTCAGTGCTTGAATTGGTTCATAGTCACCTGGTGACATGGTGATGTAAAGCTGTGTGTCGTCTGCATAGTTATGGTAGCTGATGTTGTTGTTTTTTATTAACTGAGCAAGAGGGAGCATGTAGATATTGAATAGGAGGGGACCCAGAATGGACCCTTGGGGAACCCCACATGTGATTTTTGTCATCTCTGATGTAAAGTTGCCTACTGACACAAAAAAGTCCCTGTCCTTTAAGTAGGATTTAAACCAGTTGAGAGCTGTACCAGAGAGGCCGACCCAGTTTTCCAGGCGCTCTAACAGGATGGAGTGATCGACAGTATCGAATGCTGCACTGAGGTCCAATAGTACCAGCACTGTGGTTCTTCCGCAGTCTGTATTTATACGGATGTCATTAAACACCTTGATAAGGGCAGTCTCTGTACTGTGGTGAGCACGGAAACCTGACTGGAACACGTCAAAGCGGCTGGTCATATCTAAGAAAGTGTTTAACTGTTGAAACACTGCTTTTTCAATAATCTTACTGATAAAGGGGAGGTTTGATATGGGCCTGTAGTTCTGGAGTAGTAGTTTGTCTAAACTGTTCTTTTTCAGCAGTGGTTTGATATTTGCTGTTTTTAGGGACTGCGGGAAAACACCTGACAGAAGGGACGTGTTTATTATCTGTGTCAAATCAGATGCTATGACAGGCAAAACTTTCTTAAAGAAAGCTGTGGGTAGAACATCAAGGCAGCAGGAGGAGGAACTTAGCTGCTGAATGATTTCCTCTAAGCTTTTATAGTTTATTTGGCTGAATTGGGACATTTGGCCAAGATCAATTCCAGTTGGAGACAACTTTGGTACTGAACTTGATATGGATGTATAAACTGATCCTCTGATCTTTAGGATTTTCTCAGTAAAGAAATTAGCAAATTCATTGCAGGCCCGGGTGGAGTGGAGTTCAGGAGCCACGGACACAGGAGGATTTGTTAGCTTGTCGACTGTGGCAAATAAAGCACGAGTATTATTAATGTTCTTGTTAATGATTTCAGAGAAGAAAGATTCTCTTGCATTTTTCAGTTGTAAGCTATATCTGTAAAGTCTCTCTTTATAGATGTCATAGTGAACCTGGAGTTTCGTCTTTCTCCACCTGCGTTCAGCTTTACGACACTCCCTTTTTTCACTTCTAACTGCTGGAGCACTTCTCCAAGGAGATTTTTTCTTACCGGAAAAGACTTTCACTTTAATTGGAGCAATGCAGCTAATGATGTCTGAGACTTTAGACTGAAAGTTATCTACTAGCTCTTCTACTGAGTTGCACCCCAAGGTTGAAGTAGCAGAGTAAGCTTGAATAAAAGTTTCTGTGGCATTTTCCTTAAAGGTGCGTTTTCTTATGATGTCCCTTTGGCTAAATGAGTCACTGGAAATGATGCCCTCAAAGGTAACAGAAAAGTGATCGGATAGGGCAACATCAGTAACACTGACTTTAGAAATCTTCAGACCTTTAGTGATGATCAAGTCTAAAATATGTCCCTGTTTGTGTGTTGGTTGTTTAACATGTTGAGTTAAACCAAAGTTTCTAAGTGTGTCACACAGTTCTTTTGCACTTCTGTCTTCAGGGTTGTCAACGTGAAAATTAAAGTCTCCCACAATAATTAAACAGTCATAATCAACGCATATCACAGACAGGAGGTCACTAAAATCATTAAAAAAGTTTGACGTGGACTTAGGAGGCCTGTAAACATTTAGAAACATAGTTCGTACCGGGCTCTTTACCTGCAGAGCCAAATGTTCAAAAGAGTCAAATTTTCCCAAAAACACCTTTTTACACTTCAGTGAGTCATTAAACAATGTTGCCACTCCTCCACCTTTCCTTTGCTGTCTGCTCTCGCAAAGAAAATTGTAGTTTGGAGGAGACGACTCCAACAGAATATGTGCTTCATTAAGTCCATGTAACCACGTTTCTGTTAAAAACATAACATCAACATTATTGTCAATAATAAAGTCATTAATTAAAAGGGATTTTCCTGACAGAGATCTAATGTTTAATAAAGCCAGTTTATATGAATTAGTGGTTGATGTTGTCTCTGTAGCAGGCTGCATCTGACAGTTTATGACTCTTAAGTGTCTGTTCCTGTTTGTTCCCATTTTGTTTTTCTTATTTCTGCCACGTATCATCACAGATATTCCATAAGCTCCAGTGTAAGGCCCAAGCTGATGCTGGAAACTGTTATGTCTGATAAGCTTGTTGCCAGGGCCCGGTGTGTATCACGGAGAAGTTATCTGAAGGTCCTGACGTTCCGTGATATGTAGAGGAGGATCTGGGGCTCTGCTGCTTTTAGAAGATGCTGGTTTTTTCACATAGCTGCGGCTTTCGGAATGGCTATGTGGAGAGGATGTCAACTGTAGGCCAATCTTGAAAACTTTGTTCATGTTATGAGAAAATTCCAGAAAAGGAACATCTGGGCTTTGTGGGGGAGAGGGGGAATTGGGTGCAGTCTGGACTGGTGTCTGTGGGGATGGAGGTTTTTGGTAATTTAAAGGGGAGTCCTCTTTTTGTCCTGCTGAGATCTGGGATGAATCCTCCTGTAGTTCTGATGTAGGCTCTTTCTGTGTCATCTTTTTGGCCATCTTTATCTTGGCTTGTTCGGGCTTTACTGGGCTTATCGTTTGTTTAGGCACTGGTTGTACTTTGTTTTGGAACAAAGCTAATGGTGCATGGTTCACAGAATAGAAAATGTTTGATATCAGCCGTTTCGCTCCTGACCTATTTAAAGAGAAACCATCTCTGTTGAACAAATGTCTCCTCTCCCAAAAGATGTTAAAATTGTCTATGAACGTTACAGTTGTTTGTTTGCATGTTGCATCCAGCCATTTGTTTAACATCAGAACTCTGGAAAACATTTCATCTCCACAATTAATGGGCACGTGAGGGCCGCTGAGAAACACCTTGACATTAAGACCATCAACTAAATTCAGCAGACGAATGTAATCCTCTTTCAGTATTTCTGATTTTCTCAGGGCTGCGTAGCCCAAGGCTTCAGCTTGTATGATGAGTTTTTCCAAGGTCGGGCGTTTTTTCATGATCTCTGGAAGAATGTCTGTTACATTAGACACCAGGCCATAGTTCAAAGGGTTATAAATCAACACCTCTGTGTTTTTCTTGTTACAGAAATGTTTAATCCCACGTATAGATCCACTGCATAATATCAGGGTCCTTGGCCCTGTGGCTTGTTTTTTCTCTGGTAGCTTAGAGTGAAGATTGTTGACATACCTTTGATTGTCTTTGTGATCCTTCTGGGTCTCATCTTGAAGTGGAGCAAATCTGTTTTGTAACGGAATTCCAATATTTCCAGCAGGTTTACTCCTATCATTTGTTGTGAGAACATCCCGTTTTTGTTTCACTTTTCTTGGGATATCTCTCTGTGGTCTCGGCCAGTTTTCTGTGTCTAGGTGGGTTCGTTGATCCTTTGGTCTAGCACCCAGAGTGGTCCAGGGATTCTCCTTTTCCTCTGGGAACTGTTTGTTCGCTGAGTTGCTGGGCTGGTGGTCCCCGTTCGGAATCACAGGCAGCGTTGTTTCATTACCATACGCGGCGTTTACATCATAGTTTACTTCAAGTTGGTGGATTTTCAGCTCCATGACAGCTATTTTCTGTAGAAGCTTGTCAAAGTCGTCTGTGCTGAAGGTAGGCATCCTTTGAATCGGGTGGTTCTTCTCCATATCCACTTCGGGGAAGAAAAAAATTTATAAATAAATAAAAATATATTTAAAAAGAAATAAAAGAAAATAAATCAAATAACTAAATCCAACTTTCTGTAGTTTTGGTTAAGAGATAAAAAGAAGATAAAAGGACCAGAAAGTGTAAGCAAGCAGGGAGCAGAGAAAAGAGCGTGTGCACACACTGAAGGACAAAGCAGATGAGTTGAGATGAGTTCTATGTTATCAATCTGGGATGGCTGCTGTTTAGTCTGTCCGTGAAAAGCAGGGACGTTAAGTACAATACTTTGAGCTGATTGGGTGACGTGCCGACTAGTAGTGCTGGGCTTATAATTCAATACTGATATATATTGATCGATAGACGTGTGGCTTAATAGATTAAAAAAGAGGGTTGATAAAAAGTTCGATAAAGAAACGCAGTTTTCTTTCCTGCTCATTGTAGCATATCATGTAGGTTTATGCTAGTCACTACTTCCTCCAAACCATCGCAATCGCGGACCCAGGCACGCCGTCACAAAGCGCCGCCCTTTAAAACCATAATACAGAGCACATGAAGATGTCGCAGCAAGGAGAGGCGGGAGGAAATTGTTCCAAAGAAAGGTTTTTGTAGTTTGGCAGTCTGGCAGTATTTGCGGTTATGGCAAGTCGGACACAAAACAAACCACAGTCATCTGTAAAATGTGTAGGGAACCAGTGAAAACGAAGTCTGATAACTGATGAATTAAATCCAACTTTTTTAATAACATAACTCAGGTCTCTTACTGTGTTATTTTTCCTTAAAACAATTCTGTTATGGTTAAAAAAGTTGGTCAAATAAATATTTAATTGGAAGTCTGTGTTTGTGTTCTTTATTAAAATTAAAGCATTTAGCAATATCATAAAATGTCCAGGCAGAGCTGCACATAAAATATTTTTTCAAATCTTTCTAATAATTATCGATATCGATCAATATGCATTTTTTTTAATCGATAAGTTTTTTTCCTATATCGTCCAGCTCTACCGACTAGTATCTGCCTTCCATAATACACTTTCAGCCAATTGTAGAAGTGAATCATGATGTTTCGTAAGCTGATAAATTAAACTCCTGTCGGAAGAAAGGCACAGATATCTTTCGCATCTACAAATGCACAAAGTGCTTCTCTTTGCTCCTTTTATTACACGTAAAATAGTTGCTATTTTAGCTAACACTGAGCCAATCGCGGTATTGACATTCTTCCATCGTAGCCATGTTTGTTACGCCCCTGCAAGGGCCTTCTGACTCGTCATTCCTACATGTCCCGCCGAAAAAACACTGCTGGCGTGTCATTGGTCCGACTCGCTGATGGTTCGTAGATGGACGTATTAGCGAGAGTCTGTCAGATCTCATGACAATCCAGCTTGCAGCACAAGGTTACATTCAGTTTCCAATTGGAGAGAATCATCCATCCATCCATTTTCTAATAGACTTAATCCATCGCAGTTGGAGAGAATCAAGTTTCTTTATGTTTTCTAACTCTATGCTACTTTTATTGTCTTTCTTTTTTTGTCAATGTTTATGAAGTCCACTATTTTTTCTTTCAATCTTTTTTTTCCATGTTGGAGGCAATGTTAATCTACCCTTAATATGCAAACTATCAAGAAACCTTGCTCTGATTCACCTGCAGCGCTGGTAAGGCGGGACCGATGCAGTAATGCTGCTTTTAATTAGGTGGGGGGAAAAAACAACCTCTGACCATCGGTCGGTTTAGCTTGAAAGGTTGACGGTTTGGGAATCCTTCTGAACCTGCCTGCAGGCGATCAGGATGAGCTGATGACAGTCTAAATGGTGCAGGGTTCATGTTTTGTAAAGCACTTTGTTCACATGTACGTGCAAATGAGGTAAATGTGTTTAAAGACAGTTTCCAAAGCCGCTGACATCATTAAAAGTTAGTGGATCGGTCCAACTTCAGCGTCATTTTGGCAACTTTCAGTGTAAGCAGTGGTTGTGTGGAAATGGACAGAGGAAGCCCAGATATTAGTCAAAGAGTCGATATACTCATGAAAAATGTACCATAGCAGCCTGTATTTCAGCTTAGCAGAGACATATTAGGGAGTTGCGGCTCGCAAAGCTAAAATACGCTGACAAGATCTGTGGATTTGCTGCACAGTTTGCAGCTGGGCAGGGAAGCATTGATGCTACATAAATCAGGGATGATTTTTAAAACAGTTGCTCTTTTCAAATTTGAAAAAATAAAAAAACTCACACAGTTCTCTTCCCTGAACCAGGTTGACAACTTTTTTGATAAAGCTTCGTAGATATACAAAAAGCTAAAACAATGGCTGTTTAACTTGTAGCTCTTTAATGTGTATATTATCCATCACGAGATAACTGGATGGAAAATGTCCTTACACTGAGCTGCTACTCACAAGCAGTTAGTGTTGGATGTGTGGCCTGAATATGTAACAAATGATTTAGATAAAATGCTTCTATTTGTATTCCTTTAACTTATATTTCCTTTTAGTTTATTTTAACTGACGCCTAAGCCTCAGCTTAGCAAACAAAGCCACTCAGAACAGAATTATATCTTGAAAAGGTCTCCTTCTGTTGTGCCTGCTTGTCATTGTTCCACAGCCAAGCGTGTCTCGGCCCATACATCCAGTTCTCTCAAGTGTCCTGCCAGTGTCTTAAATTACAGACTAAGCTAGAGAGGGAAACAGCATGCCGTTGACTGTGTTTCTACACAAACATACTATAAGCAGCAATTAATGAGCATGGGAGGGTGTCGGGTTCAAAAATGTAGGTTTGTAAAAGAAGAACTGAAACACACAGTAAGGGATTTTCAAACAGATTCCTGCAGGAGGAGAGACATTTGCACCCAAGACTCAAACACTCTGTCTCTACCGGACCTCCTCTGCAGAGCGCTTTATTAACAGAACATAACGCATGGTTACAAACAGAGTATTGTTCTGACAGAACAATTGATCAGTTCATAAAAACTGGATGCTCCACCAGAATCACAAGGCAGGGTGATCTCCTGACCGAATCACAAGACAGAGTGGAGCATCCCCTTGCTCAAATGTTTCATAAGCATACATTAATTTTATAATCATCATTGAATAAACCTGACAGAGGGGTTCCCCAAAGCTTCATGCGTCATGAAGGAAAGATGCTAACTTTCAGTTTGGATTAAGTCCAACTGATGCATAGGATTACGCAAAATCTTTAAACCAGCTTTAGTTAACTATACTAGGGCTGAAACATTTAATGCAATTTATTTGTAATTATTGAAATAATCAACTAATTTAGTAATCGATTTATTGTTAACTGTAGATTGTAAAATATACCTTCAGCTGATAGAGCAACCCACTTACAGCAGTTATTATATATCAAAATTGTAAAAAAAAATATATAAATATTTTGCTTTTAAGATAAAATAATTATATTTGTCTTTCAATCTGCTCTATACAGAACTTCTCAATCAAAGTTTTAGTTTCACACGGTTTAATTCCGTAAAAAAGCTTCTATAAGGAACATTTGGCAATCCGATTATTAACTGTTTAATCAAAAAAGTTATCAACAGATTAATCGATTTGCAAAATAATCGTACGTTGCAGGTCTAATCTATACCTTTTTTCCAACTAAAATATTTTTAAATAATCTGCTTTTTTTTTAACAAGGAAAACATTTATAAAATAGGAAGCTCAGTCTGTGAAGAAGGTCTTCTTTTTCTGATTCTGATTTCAGATTTAGCTTTTTGGGGCTATGAGACGATAAAGGCAGGAGATGCGTGTGACACCATGATCCCTGATTCATTACACTGCAAATAAATAATAGAAATAAACCATATAAACAAAGACAGACATGGTTTCCTATCAGAAGTCCCTGATCCTTCTTAAGAATGTTTCCAAAGTACAGCTACACCGGGTATCTTTTTAAGGTTTATTCATATTTTCCCATTTCCTCACGTTAAAACCTCAAACTTAAATCCTCGTTGTCGTTTTATTGTGGTCATTGCAGTCTTCGGGTAAATTAACTGTAGGAAAAAAAAAAGTGGAAGAATTCAAGGCTGGTTTTGTAAATTTTTTTCTACGACTATTTCATTGACAATTCACTAGATCAACACATCAGGGTAAAGCTAAATTATAGATTTGATACAAATGTATTGTTTTTATATAGATGCTGATGAAGGTTCTCAGTCATCCAGGTCATAGTCATTCCGTGAAAAATTCAAAAAATATCCACTGGACTTGGTTTCCAAGATTTGAAGACGTTTTTGCCACCTCTCCAGGAAGCTTTCTCAATTCAAATGTCTCAAATTCAAAAATAACATTTTATATAGATAATCTGAAAAGTGTGGTGGACATTTATATTCAGCTCTCTTTTGTAATGAGCTTGTAGAATCACCTTTTTCTGTAGTAAAAACATTATGTTTCTAGCAGATTTGTGTTTTCTTCAGACTAAATGTATAATGGTCTTTGTAAAACCCCTCAAGCTCTTTCAGAGTGGATGAGAGAATCTGTTACTATGGTTACAGGCTTGCCCTAAACCTATCAACAGGATATACGTCTACACTTCCATATAAAATGTTCAATTGCAGCCCTGGTTATATGTTTAGGTCTGTTGGAAGTTAAACCTCTATCCTGGTAAAAACTTCTGTCAGATTCTTAGACGATTTCTTCCAGGACAAGTGGATCCCAGTTCCTTTTAAAAAAAACGGCCTCCGCACAGCAGGATGCTGCTGCAAACATGTTTCACTATGGATGTGATGTTTACAAAGGTGTTTTGTGCCTTCTAAAAACAGTTATTGCTCTGGATTTTATGATATCAGCATGTTCCCTTGACGGGGAACCACAGCAGTTTCTTTTTCTATCTCTGCTTCCGCCTCCTTGAACCTCCCCAGTCGCCTCAGCAGATGGCCGCTCACACTGAGTCTGGTTCTACTAGAGGTTTCTTCCTGTTAAAAGGAATTTTTTCCTCTCCTTTGTCGCTACAAGCATGCTTAGTGTGAGGATTGCCTTTGAGTCAATGAGTCGATGCAATCAGCTGGTTTTGCTTAGATAGAAAACTTTGAATCAATCTGACTGGATGATCCTGTGAACTGTAAAGTGCCTTTAGATGACATGTGCTGTGAATTGGTGCTATAGAAATAAACTGAATTGAATTTCATTGAATTGAGTATATCCTGTGATATCTTGGATGTTAAGACTGGGGAAATCTCTATGCAAATGTGAAAACCCTGTACAATGCATGATATTTCTATTCTTTGGAAGTGTTAAAGACAAGATGAGACAGAGTAGATAAAACTGATACTGACTTCTTTCTCAGAAAAGGTGTAAGAATGTGGTTAAGGTGCAAAAATATGCAGTGCAATTAGAAAACAGAGTCACTCATTATGTGACTAATATGATTAAATTAGATTAAACAATAAAAAAAAACCTGAAGAGAGAAAAGCTTCATCAAAAGTCTAACGATTTTTACAAGTCAATCAAGAAGGAAGCAGATTGGTTAAATCTGTTGCTTAAAAGAAAACTAAACTAAACAACATCTTTAATCATTCCACCTTCACTGCAACGGTGAAGAACAGATAGACCAACAATGTTAGACATTTTGGTTTATATTTCTTTGCCCTTCCAGCAGCATAGGGCCGGATCTATTGTTTGATGTTACAGTCCAGTGGCGAACCTTTAGAAAAAAGTGAGACATTTCAATGGTATATGCAAAACTGGAGCAATTTAAAGGTAAAATTTATCAAAACATTAATATGCAAATAAAAAAAAAAAGGGTTGTGTGATTTAAGTTTTTTTTTTTTACCGGAAATATACGTAATGAACTGCAGAAAAACAAGCTACTAAAGTTTTTATAAGCACTTAACAATTTTGATGTACCAACGGCAAACCCTCAGCAGGCAGCATATTTTTTAAAGGAAATTTTTCTCTTATATCTCATCAGTTTGCTGCCAAAAATCCGAAGACTGACCGCTGACAGTGAGAGAATTAGAAACACTCCACACGACCAAAGAAAGCTCTTTTAAATCTAAAAGTAATTTGAAAATAAACAGTTTTGTTGTTAACAGTTATTACACCTAGATAGGGCTGAAAATGTAATTGGGTTAATTGATTATTGAAATAATCGTCAACTAATTTAGTAACTGATTGATGGTTAACTGGAGTATAGAGACTTTAAAACATGAATTTTGATCAGTTAATTTACCACAACGAAAAATAAAATCTATATTTTGCATTTAAGATAAAAACAAACAAACAAAAAAATTTTTTCTTCTGTAAACGCTCTATCTAGAACTCCCGAGTGGAAAAGTTTTTAGCTTCACTTGTTTTAATTCTTTAAAAAAAAACTTCTCCAATGAACTTTTTGCTACCCGATTATTTACCGATTAATAAAAGAATAGACAGATGAATCCATTAGCAAAATAATCATTAGTTACAGCCCTACAACTAGATCCCTTTATTGTATTGTATATCATTATCATAATACATTTCTACTCATGATAACAACTTTGATTCATCGTCTAAACATTACATTAGAATTATTGATAACACCAAAAATTTATGAATTTTGAATTTAATATTTTCCCTTCTTTGTTTCTTTCCATCAGGGTATTGGAAAAATTCAAAGAATATGATTAAATTTGGCTACTATGGGATGTTTAGGGATATAAACGACAACTTTTTATCTGCCTTGTGTCTTAAGGAACCCCTTTTTTAAAGGTATATATTTTTTCCAAGAATATTGCTTGTGATTGTGAGGCTATGATTGCTTTAGCATACATCACAGCTATACAATTACCTAAGAACGAGTTGAAAAACATTATTTTACCGTTATCATGATAATACCACAAAATTTCCCCATTGTGGGACAATAAAAGGATTTTCTATTCTATTCTATTCTAAAATAATGTGATAAGATTTTCAGGCCATATCGCCATATTTTCAGGAGCCTCCTCTGGGCAGACGCAAAGCATATACCAGAAACATTGTCACCTATGAACAATCCACTCTATAATGGGATTGCTGTAAAGCTGTTGCAGTCAATGCATCCAGTCTTACATCAGCCGCTGTGATATAGCTGCTAGAGTGATGCAACATCTAATCCATACTTGGCATGAAGTCAAAGCAGACGCTTCATCAAGTGTCAAAAAACACATCAAAGGTAATAATCCGTCATTAAGTCCACTGTTTGATCCTTTAGATGGATAATTATTTCCATTTCAAGTTGCTTAACAGGGTGAAGGTGAATCATATAAATTAAACTCATTTACAGGGCAATGGAACATTAACAGCTGGTTTTTAAAATCATCATTGTCTTGAGTACTTTTCAATGTAAGAATTAACATCTACTTTGTAGAACAATATGTTTTAAATACCAATAATATAAATTAAGAGAATCAAACCAGCCTTTGCCCACGTTTAATCCATTAGATTAAATTAAAGCTATTAACTAATAAATAATCTTTCTAACTAATTATATAATCTTTCATATGCAAACTGTCATTCAAATTTCAAGCAAACTTCTAACCCTTTATCGTGCAAGTTACAGTTTTTTGATCACTTGCATACCCCTTACAAATGGAGTCCCCCAGTCCCTCAGTGAGGTCTAGATGCACAAGATCTATATCTAGCCATTCAGCAAAGATCCTGCTACATGGCTGTACATCTTATTTTGGCATTTGACCAATTAAATGAGCCCTTGAATGATGTATTACCTACTGTAAATTAAGTGGAAAAAAGTTAAGTCAAGAAAAAAGGTTTAAAGTTTTAATGAAACATTAAAAATAGAATAAAAAAAGTAAATAATCCTATTTAACTCATTATATTTAGGTTAATAAACTAAAAAAATATAAGTAAAAAAAAAAAAATTGTTTTCTTTCACTCTTTGATATTTTTCTTAATATATTTGGGCAAGTGGGCGTTTCTTGTTATTACATTGACATAATTTTTTGCCATTAAATTATACCATATTTTTTTAATGTTACAAAGGTAATAAGGTCTTTTCCTGGATTCCAATAACACTATTGGCTTGAAATTTTGATTTTCAAAGTATTTCACCGAGTGCCCTATAAAGGGTTAAGATGACTCAAAATAAAAATGCTAATTCAGCTTGTTTTCATCAAGTGGTTTGGGGTGAATAATTCCACTATGCAAAGCTTAAAATCTGCAAAGAAGAAGCTAAAAAGGCCTGTGGCTGTAACAAACAGGAAGTAGAAGCTGCAACCTTGCATGGGCAGGGAAAAATGGAGAGGTGTTTAGAAATGTATGGAAGTAAATCTGCGTCGCTGGGATTTGAATTAAAAATGCAACTGAAATTTAAATGTTGTATGTTTGTACTTACTGTTTTAGTGTTAAACATTTTTGACCAAAAAAAAAATTCATTGTCATTATTTCCACACAGTTGAAATTTCATTTGTTATTTTCTCTTCAAGCTAAAATTCACATTACTATTTCAAAGTGATTACATTTTCAATACTTATTTAAAAAAAGCTGCATATAAAAAAATTCAACCTTCAAAATTCAAACGCTCAATATTTTCAGCCTCCTGAGATTCAATCAAGGCTCCTATTTCACCGCCTTGGGATTCATGTAATGCAAATTCACTGTAAAAGGGAAGGGGTTACTTCAGGTCAAAGGCATATTAGCAAATGGTTGGCGTCCAACGCCAGACAATCCCGTTGACGTTTTCTTGGTCAAAAACGGTGTGATAGCTGTGGCTGTACTATAGAGAATTCTTACATGGCGAAGGGTCATGAATTTTCATTTCAAATCAGCGGTGAGGTTTATTACTTTCATTTTTCTGTAGTTT